>CM053034.1:171105362-171142862 GCA_028564925.1 Lithobates sylvaticus | reverse complement strand
CTGCACAGAGAGAGAGAGACCGCTTCACACTGCCTGCAGAAAAAGAGACCGCTTCACACTGCCTGCACAAAAAGAGACCGCTTCACACTGCCTGCACAAAAAGAGACCGCTTCACACTGCCTGCACAGAAAGAGAGACCGCTTCACACTGCCTGCACAGAGAAGGAGAGACCGCTTCACACTGCCTGCACAGAGAAGGAGAGACCGCTTCACACTGCCTGCAGAGAGAGAGACCGCTTCACACTGCCTGCAGAGAGAGAGACCGCTTCACACTGCCTGCAGAGAGAGAGAGAGACCGCTTCACACTGCCTGCAGAGAGAGAGAGACCGCTTCACACTGCCTGCAGAGAGAGAGAGACCGCTTCACACTGCCTGCAGAGAGAGAGAGAGAGAGAGAGACCGCTTCACACTACCTGCAGAGAGAGAGAGAGAGAGAGAGAGACCGCTTCACACTGCCTGCAGAGAGAGAGAGAGAGAGAGAGAGAGAGACCGCTTCACACTGCCTGCAGAGAGAGAGAGAGAGAGACCGCTTCACACTGCCTGCAGAGAGAGAGACCGCTTCACACTGCCTGCAGAGAGAGAGACCGCTTCACACTGCCTGCAGAGAGAGAGACCGCTTCTCACTGCCTGCAGAGAGAGAGACCGCTTCTCACTGCCTGCAGAGAGAGAGAGCGCTTCTCACTGCCTGCAGAGAGAGAGAGCGCTTCTCACTGCCTGCAGAGAGAGAGAGCGCTTCTCACTGCCTGCAGAGAGAGAGACCGCTTCTCACTGCCTGCAGAGAGAGAGAGAGACCACTTCACACTGCCCACACAGAGAGAGACAGACAGCTTCACATTGCCTGCACAGAGAGAGAGAGAGAGACCGCTTCACACTGCCTGCACAGAGAGAGACCGCTTCACACTGCCTGCACAGAGATAGAGAGAGAAACCACTTCAAACTGCCTGCACAGAGAGAGACCGCTTCACACTGCCTGCACAGAGATAGAGAGAGAAACCACTTCAAACTGCCTGCACAGAAAGAGACCGCTTCACACTGCCTGCACAGAGATAGAGAGAGAAACCACTTCAAACTGCTTGCACAGAAAGAGACCGCTTCACACTGCCTGCACAGAGAGAGACCGCTTCACACTGCCTGCACAGAGATAGAGAGAGACCGCTTCACACTGCCTGCAGAGAGAGAGACCGCTTCACACTGCCTGCAGAGAGAGAGACCGCTTCACACTGCCTGCACAAAGATAGAGAGAGACCACTTCACACTGCCTGCACACAGAGAGAGAGACCGTTTCACACTGCATGCAGAGAGAGAGACTGCTTAACACTGCCTACAGAGAGAGAGACTGCTTAACTGCCTGCAGAGAGAGAGAGAGAGAGAGAGAGAGACTGCTTCACACTGCCTGCACAGAGAGAGAGAGACTGCTTCACACTGCCTGCAGAGAGAGAGACCGATTCACACTGCCTGCAGAGAGAGAGAGAGAGAGTCTGCTTCACACTGCCTGCAGAGAGAGAGAGAGAGTCTGCTTCACACTGCCTGCACAAAGATAGAGAGAGACCACTTCACACTGCCTGCAGAGAGAGAGACCGTTTCACACTGCCTGTAGAGAGAGACCGTTTCACACTGCCTGCACAGAGATAGAGAGAGGCCGCTTCACACTGCCTTCAGAGAGAGAGACCGCGTCACACTGCCTGCAAAGAGAGAGACCGCGTCACACTGCCTGCAGAGAGAAAGAGAGAGACTGCTTCACCGTGCCTGCAGAGAGAGAGACTGCTTAACACTGCCTGCATAGAGGGAGAGAGACTGCTTCACACTGCCTGCAGAGAGAGAGAGAGAGAGAGAGAGACTGCTTCACACTGCCTGCACAGAGAGAGAGAGAGAGAGAGACTGCTTAACGCTGCCTGCAGAGAGAGAGACCGCTTGACACTGCCTGCAGAGAGAGAGAGAGAGACCGCTTCACACTGCCTGCACAGAGAGAGAGACCGCTTCACACTGCCTGCACAAAGATAGAGAGAGACCGTTTCACACTGCATGCAGAGAGAGACTGCTTAACACTGCCTGCAGAGAGAGACTGCTTAACACTGCCTGCAGAGAGAGACTGCTTAACACTGCCTGCAGAGAGAGAGACTGCTTCACACTGCCTGCAGAGAGAGAGACCGCTTCACACTGCCTGCACAGAGAGAGAGAGAGACCGCTTCACACTGCCTGCACAGACAGAGAGAGAGACCGTTTCACACTGCCTGCAGAGAGAGAGAGAGATAGAGACTAATTCACAGTGCCTGCACAGAGAGAGACCGCCACTAAAACGAGCAGCACTTTACCACTACCGCCCCAGTGTGAAAGTACCCTTAGGTATTAGATGTCCGAACAAAAAGGTGAGAGCCCATCTAATACCTACAGAGAGTAATGGAAATAAGGTGGAGTTCAAAGTGAACCACCGTGCCATTACCTGCAGGGACTGGCATTTCGGGGGTTAAAACAGGCAGGGATTAAATGTGATATCAACTCCTCACTGCCTGTCAAATGCCTCTGAAAAGTGACCTGAGCATGGATCACTTTTCAGAGGAGTGGCAGTGCCTGCTGCAAGTGAATACAAGCCTTTGGGCTCACACTGATGTGCTGCAGTTTGGCTGCAGTGCGGGTGTACTGGCGGGTGTACTGGCGGGTGTACTGGCGGTAGGGGTGCAACGGATCAAAAAACTCACGGATCGGATCGATCCTCGGATCAGGAGTCACGGATCGGATCATTTTTCGGATCAGCAAATAATAATTGAATTTGCAAAAACCTGTGAAAATTTCCGCCACCATATAGTCCCCACTGTAATATCCACATCCTCTCCCCCACTGTAATATCCACGTCCTCTCCCCCCACTGTAATATCCACGTCCTCTCCCCCCACTGTAATATCCACGTCCTCTCCCCCCACTGTAATATCCACGTCCTCTCCCCCCACTGTAATATCCACGTCCTCTCCCCCCACTGTAATATCCACGTCATCTCCTCCACTGTAATATCCACATCCTCTCCCCCACTGTAATATCCACGTCATCTCCCCCACTGTAATATCCACGTCATCTCCCCCACTGTAATATCCACGTCCTCTCCCCCACTGTAATATCCACATCCTCTCCCCCCACTGTAATATCCACGTCCTCTCCCCCCACTGTAATATCCACGTCATCTCCCCCACTGTAATATCCACGTCCTCTCCCCCCACTGTAATATCCACGTCCTCTCCCCCACTGTAATATCCACGTCCTCTCCCCCCACTGTAATATCCACATCCTCTCCCCCACTGTAATATTCACGTCATCTCCCCCCACTGTAATATCCACATCCTCTCCCCCACTGTAATATTGGCAGGGTATCGCAGAGTATTGGCTGGGTATCGGCTGGGTAATGCAGAGTATCGCAGAGTATCGGCTGGGTAATGCAGAGTATCGCAGAGTATCGGCTGGGTAATGCAGAGTATCGCAGAGTATCGGCTGGGTAATGCAGAGTATCGCAGAGTATCGGCTGGGTAATGCAGAGTATCGCAGAGTATCGGCTGGGTAATGCAGAGTATCGCAGAGTATTGGCTGGGTAATGCAGAGTATTGGCTGGGTAATGCAGAGTATCGCAGAGTATTGGCTGGGTAATGCAGAGTATTGCAGAGTATTGGCTGGGTAATGCAGAGTATCGCAGAGTATTGGCTGGGTAATGCAGAGTATTGCAGAGTATTGGCTGGGTAATGCAGAGTATCGCAGAGTATTGGCTGGGTAATGCAGAGTACATTGGCTGGGTAATGCAGAGTACATTGGCTGGGTAATGCAGAGTACATTGGCTGGGTAATGCAGAGTAAATGCAGGGTAATGCAGGATATTGGCTGGGTAATGCAGTTTGTTTACAAGTGATCGCTCCGTCATTTGACGGAGCGATCACATTGTAAACAGTGGCCGGGTGTACCAAGATGGCCGCCGCTCCGGAGCTAGGCCGAAGCCGCGGCCTTTCCTAAGGCCGCCGGGTGTACCAAGATGGCCGCCGACGCTCCGGAGCTAGGCCGAAGCCGCGGCCTTTCCTAAGGCCGAGGCCGCGGAGCGCTCCGCGGATCGCGGGGTGTGCCGATCCGAACGGGGTGACCCGTTCGGATCACGGATCGGCGACGATCCGTTGCACCCCTAACTGGCGGGTTTCACGGTCCCTCAGACTTCTTTTAGGTGACACATTTTTGCTGCATGTTCTGAAAGTGCACCAAAGATGCAGCATGCAGGACGTTTTGTGCACTTTCAGAACATGCAGTAAATGTGCAACCTCTATGGGGCCAGGGGCAACACGCAGGAAGACTGCCAGTACATCAGCACTGCAGCCAAACTGCAGCATGCAAGTGTGAGCCCCACATTATACCACCTAGGAGGGCAAGGTACTACACAGACTGCTAGAATAAAAAAAAACTCTGCAGAGAGGGGGAGGGAGGAGGAGCTCACTTACTTGGATGGTCCCAGACTCCCAGGAGACTCCCTGTATTCCAGCCGACTGCTCAGAGAGCAGGTCCAGCCTCTGCCAGCCATTCATGTGGAGGAGGGAGGGGCTGCTCCCACAATGCAGTGAGAGCAGCCATCAGCATCTAGCTAGCCAATCGGCGGCCGGACTACAACTCCCACAATGCAGCAGCCAGCAGCATCAAGCTAGCCAATCGGCGGCCGGACAGACAGTACTACATCTCCCACAAGGCATTGCAGCATCCAGCTAGCCAATCGGCGGCCGCCAAGGCCGACATCCAAAAAAAAAAAAAAAATGACAAACATCCAGCGGCCGTTTTAAATAATGTAGGCACCGGCCTGGGGGGAAATTTCCACCCTGCCCCCCGGCCCAGCCCGCCCCTGCGGTGGGTGAACCTAAAGAATCAGTTACTTTTTGTTTGGGCAGAGAGAATGTTCTCGGGTGATATGTGTGTATGTACGTTTGACTTCAAAACTGTTTTTTCACCTACGTTTTGCAGTTGGGGAGGGGCAATCCAAAAAAAAAAAAAGGTGATTGAGCCGCATTGTTACCGTTCCCCATCTCTTCCCATTAACCACTTCCCGACCGGCGCACAACGATGTACGTCGGCAGAAGGGCACGGACAGGCAAAAGGGCATACATGTACGTCCCTTTAAGATTGCCGCTGTGCCATCGCGTGCGCCCCAGTTGGGACCCCCGTGAGTCCGGTCGTGGGTCCCGTGGACTCGATCACTGCAGAGATACCCGCAATCGTCTTACGGGAGGGCTGAACGGGGAGATGCAGAAGTAAACAGCATCTCCCCGTTCTGCCTAGCAACTAGTGACACTGATCTCTGCTCCCTGTGATTGGAGCAGAGATCAGTGTTCACTAAATCACAGCCACGCCCCCCCAAAGTTAGTGACACGCCCCTAGGAACACTTAACCCCTACACTGCCACCTAGTGGTTAACCCCTTCACTGCCAGTGTCATTTACACACCTGGACAAAGGGTTGAAAAGACACCTGGACAAAGCACTGTAATGCTTTACTTTTTATGGGGTGACCAGGATTTTACCGCCCCTCGTTTTCAGTGGGCAGTACTGCCCGCTGAACGTGACTCAATCAAGTGAATGGGGTTGCACTGCAACTGCCCTAAAACATATGCAGTTGGGGAGTGGTGATGGCGGCTTTTAAGGGTTAAAATAGGCAGCAAAGCATCAACATAATGCCTTCCAAACAATGCAAACACACTCTGAAAAGACACCCATTGCAGGTTGCACTTTGGAGAACAATGCTAAAGTAAATGAACCCTAATGCCGTGTACACACGAGCGGATTTTCCGTCAGAAAAATCTTGGATGGTTTTCCTGACGGAATTCCGCTCAAGCTTGGTTTGCATACACACGGTCACACAAAAGTCTGCTGAACTTTCAACCGTCAAGAACGCGGTAACGTACAACACTATGACAAGCCGAGAAAATTAAGTTACTAGCCCATTATGCTTTTACTTAGCAGGGGAATAAAGAGGAAGTAAAACCTATCAGGGTTTACTTCGTCTTAAAAGTCATTGTAAAGTCTCGTTTTTTTTTTTTCCTATATAAAAATAACAAACATATCATACTTACCTGTTCTGTTGCAGTGGATTTGCACAGAGCAGTCCTGATCCTCCTCTTCTTGGGTCCCTCTTCGGTGCTCCTGGCCCCTCCCTCTTGTTGAGTGCCCCCACAGCAAGCAGCTTTCTATGGGGGCACCAGAGCCGCGTCATAGCTTCCTTCGCCCATTCAGACACAGATCCCCTACCCAGCCCTGCCCCCTCTTTCTCCTGATTGGCTAGCTGACTTTGATTGACAGCAGCGGCAGCCAACCAGTAGGGAGAATCTCGGATGGCTGAGACACTCGTGGACATCGCTGGACAGAGAGGGACCTCAGGTAAGTGTTAGGGGGGCTGCACACAGAAGGCTTTTTATCTTAATGCATAGAATGCATTAACCACATGCCGACCGGGCCATAGCCGAAAGACGGCTACAGCGCGGTCGGCTTATCCTGGGTGGATGTCCTAAAAGACCCCAAATCCCTCCACTGCACTTAAAAGTATTCAAAACACCAAAACCTGCGATCTTTAAAACCTTGGATTTTTCTTACAATTTTCTGATCATGTATGGGTCTTAACCACTTGCCTCCCAAGCCAATTCTGACACTTGTCTCCTACAATTTTTTTGCTAGAAAATTACTCAGAACCCCCAAACATTATATATGTTTTTTTTTTATCAGGGTCCCTAGGGAATAAAATGGTGGCCATTACAACTTTTTATGTCACATGGTATTTGCGCAGCAATTTTTCAAATGCGGATTGTTTTGGAAAAAAAACAGTTTCATGAATTAAAAAAAGCTAAAAACACAAAAAATATCCTGATTTTTTGCATAATGTGAAAGATGATGTTAAATAGATACCTAACATGTCACGCTTGAAAATTGCACACACATGTGGAATGGCGATATTCAAACTTCGGTACTTAACCTCTTCCCAACCGCCCACTGTCATATGACGGCGGCAAGAAGCCTCTGTTGTTCCGGGCTGCCGTCATATGACGTGATTTCCTTTGCGGCCACTAGGGAGCGCGCAAGCACGCCCGCCGCGTCGCTGGTGACCCGATGCGTGTGCCCCGCGATTGCCCAGTAACTGAGCAGGACGTGGGTCTGTGTGTATAAACACACAGATCCACGTGCTGTCAGAGAAGAGGAGACCGATGGTGTGTCCCTTGTACATAGGGACACCGATCGGTCACCTCCCCCAGTCAGTCCCCTCCCCCCACAGTTAGAATCACTCCAATAGGGAACATATTAATCCCTTGATCACCTCCTAGTGTTAACCCCTTCCCTGCCAGTCACATTTATACAGTAATCAATGCATTTTTATAGCACGGATCGCTGTATAAATGTGAATGGTCCCAAAAATTTGTCAAAAGTGTCCGATATGTCTGCTGCAATATCGCAGTCACGATAAAAATCGCAGTAAAAAAAAAAATAATTAAAAAAAATGCCATAAATCTATCCCCTGTTTTGTAGACGATATAACGTTTGCGCAAACAAATCAATATACGCTTATTGCGTTTTTTTTTTTACCAAAAATATGTAGAAGAATACGTATCGGCCTAAACTGAGGAAAAAATTTGTTTTAAAAAAAAAAAAAAATTGGATATTTATTATAGCAAAAAGTAAAAAATATTGTGTTGTTTCAAACTTGTCCCTCTTTTTTTGTTTATAGTGCAAGAAAAAAAAAACCGCAGAGGTGATCAAATACCACCAAAAGAAAGCTCTATTTGTGGGGAAAAAATGATAAAAAATTTATTTGGGTAAAGCGTTGCATGACCGCGCAATTGTCATTCAAAATGCGACAGCGCTGAAAGCTGAAAAATGGCTTGGGCAGGAAGGGGGTGTTCGTGCCTGGTAGGCAAGTGGTTAAAAATCTCCATAGACGACGCTTTACATTTTTTTACAGGTTACCTGTTTTAGAGTTACAGAGGAGGTCTAGTGCTAGAATTATTGCTCTCGCTCTAACGTTAATGGCAATACCTCACATTTGGGGTTTGAACGCCATTTACATATGTGGCCATGATGCACATATGCATTCCCTTCTGCGTGTGCGCACGTGGGAATGGGGCGCTTTGAATACATTTTTTTTGGATTGTTTATTTTACTGTTATTTTTATATTTTGACACTTTCCCTGTACATTGTTTTTTTTTTATCACTTTTATTCCAATTACAAGGAATGTAACCATCCCTTGTAATAGGAATTGGGCATGACAGGTCCTCTTTACAGCGAGATCTGGGGTCTATAAGTCCCCACATCTCGCCTCTTGGCTGGAAAGCCTGAAAAAAAAATATCTCAGCTTCCAAGCCAAAGAAACCGCAGTGTTTACATCTGCCGAGGCTGGACGTGACATCATAACGTCATGCCCGGCCTCCGAAGGTCATAGAGATGACCAGGAACCATCTGGTCCTCGATCAGCTCTATGGTAAACGGCCGTTCCTGCCACTTGTAAAAAAAATCAATGGCTGAACAGCCTCTATGATTGTTTTTAGGGTGCAGGGAATCACCAGCAGAAAAAGAAGATATCTGAACGATGTCTGCACCTGCAGGCATCATTTAGATAGCCCCACTCAAAGTCCATGACATCACATGACGTCATCGGGCGGGAAGTGGTTAGGACCACCTGTGCGTTTCCATCTGATCCAATCCGCCAGACGAATGGGAAACGAATCTCCATCCGCCTGTTTTTAGCACACCGGATCAGATGTCGGCTGGTGTCAATGGAAACATGTCAGTTGACATCTGCCACTCCATAGAGAGCAATGGGTGGTCCGATCAGGTCCACCTGAGAAACTGACAGGCGGACCTGATCGGTCCATCCATGTGAAAGGGGCCGTACAAAGAATCCATGAAATTAGAATCAGGTGTTCCAAGGCAGGTGCCAATGTTTAGCACCTCCTTAGGGCTCTTTCACACTGGGCGGATCCGTAATGATCCGCCCCGTGAACATCCGCTGCTCAGCGGGGATCGCTCCGCTGATCCCCGCTGAGCTGGCGGATGACAGGGCGGCCCCTGCACACTGTGCAGGGACCGCCCTGTCAGATCTCCGCTCTCCTCTATGGGGGATCGGATGAACACGGACCGTCTGTCCATGTTCATCCGATCCGCTCTGCAGACGGATGGAAAAATAGGGTTTTCCTCCGTCTGCAGAATCGGACCATAGCGGATGGCGGACGATATCGGGTGTCAGCGGATACTCATCCGCTGACACCCGCTATCCCATAGGGATGCATGTATGTCCGTATTTCATCCGAAAACGGATGGATGAAAAACGGACATACGGTCCGCATGTGTGAAAGGGGCCTTAGGGAATAAACCTCAGACATCTAGGATCTGGTGTTTCCTTTGCTATTGATGTGTCTAGTGTCCTAATACAAGATCAATAGAGCTCTCTAAGGCCTTTACAAACACAGTTGTAGATGCCTATACATCTGAAAGGTATTTACAAAGATCTACAAATGATCTGAAATCAATCATTCTACTGTAAAGAAAATCAACAAGTGACGTTGATTTTAAACCGCTGCTAATATGTCCAAGACTGGTCAGAAAATTCTGCCCAAGAGCTGACTGATGCTAAATGAAGTCTCCAAAAATCCCAACATTTTATAAGGGGATCTGCAGGTAACTTGCAAAAGCTGATGTCAAAGTGCATGCATCTATAATCAGAGACTGAACTGATTTATCCTGCATGGGAGATGTGCCAGAAAAGTTAATATTGAAGCAAGACTACAGTTTGCCATTGAACATAAAGACAAAGACCAGGCCTTTTGGAAAAATCTGTTGTGAACCGATAAATCAAATATAAAGTTGTTTAGACACAGTAATGCGGCGTACACACGGCCGGAATTTCCGATGAAACAGTCCGATGGGAGCTTTTCTTTGGATTTTCCGACCGTGTGTATGCCCATCGGTCTTTTTCTGTCGGAATTTCCGACGGACTTTGGATTGAGAACCTGTTCTCAATTTTTCCGACGGAAAACCTTTCTATCGGATTTTCCGATTGTGTGTATGCAATTCCGACACGCAAAATTCCGACGCATGCTCCGAAACAATTCAACGCATGCTCAGAAGCATTAAACTTCCCTTTTATAGTGCAGTCGAACGTGTTGTATGCCGTGGTGTTATTGACCGTCGGAATTGGGTGTGACCGTGTGTAGGCAAGACAGTTTGGGCGAAATTCCGTCGGAATTCCGACGGTAAAACCATCAGAGCTTTTTCCGACGAGAATTCCGACCGTGTGTAACAGTATACATAACAGTAGATATGATTAGTGCAAACCAAACAGAGTATTTTAGGAGAAGAACCTTGCACCTGGTCCCACATTTTAAACCAGAGGTCTCCAAACTTTCTAAACAAAGGGCCAGTTTACTGTCCTTCAGACTTTGAGGGGGCCAGACTGTGGCTAGTGTAAGTAGAAAATACTTTGGCGTCAATGGAAGTAAATAATGCCCCGTCATTGGCATCAGTGGGAAGACATTGCAATTGCCACATTGTTGGTATCAGGGGAAGAAATAGTATCCCATCATTGGTGACAGTGTAAGGAATAGTGCCCTATCATTGGTGTCAGTGTAGGGAATAGTGCCCCATTCTTGGTGTCAGTGTAGGGAATAGTGCCCTATCATTGGTGTCAGTAAGAGGAATAGTCCAAAATCATTGCTGTCAGTGGGAGGAATAGTGCCCCAACATTGGTATAATTTAGAAGAATAATGCCCCATCATTGGTGTCAGTGGAAGGAATAATGCCCCATCACTGTGTCAGTGGGAAGAATAGTGCCCCATCATTGGTGTCAGTGTGAGAAATAGGGTCCCATCATTGGCGCCAGGGGAAGGAATAATGCCCCATCATTGGTGTCAGTGGGAGAAATAGTGCCCCATCATTGGTGTAAGTGGGAGGAATAGTGCTCCAACACTGGTATAATTTAGAGGAATAATGCCCCATGATTGGTGTCAGTGGAAGGAATATTGCCCCATCACTGGTGTCAGTGGGAAGAATAGTGCCCCTTTGATTGGTGTCAGTGGGAGGAATATGGCCCCATCATTGGTGTCAGTGGGAGGAATAGTGCCTCAACGCCCAGCTTCCGCACATATATGTCCATGGGAGCCAAGGTTGTGTGCTGAGAGCATGTTCACTGTGAATATGCAGTTCAGTTTTGGGCACCAGTTCTCAAAAAGTATATCGGGGAACGGGAGAAAGTGCAGAGGTGGTTCTGGCTAACAGATTGCTTTAAGAAAGGCCTGGATACTTTCCTAAATGTACATAATATAACTGGGTACTGACATTTATAGGTAAAGTTGATCCAGGGACAATCCGATTGCCTCTCGGGGATCAGGAAGGGATTTTTTTTTTCCCCTGCTGTAGCAGATTGGAGCATGCTCTTTTGGTTTTGTTTTTTGCCTTCCTCTGGATCAACTGTGGGTATAATATGGGGTTTATTGGATTGTACGATATATTTTATTTTATTTATTATTTCTTTTCTTTTATGGTTGAACTGGATGGACTTGTGTCTTTTTTCGGCCTAGCTTACTATGTAACTATGTAACTATGTAACTATGTAGCTCCTAACACACAGATCAAGGTGTCACCGACAGCTCTTGGTCTCTATTTGTGATCGGAAGCCAGAAGGAGCCAATCACAGCAATAACATGACTGGGACACTGCCTCTATCTCCTGAGGTTAAGACTTACTTAAAGGGCCACTGGGAGATGGTGGGAAGGAGTTAAAGCTGGACTGTAGGCTGGATATTTTTTTTTTTTTTTTTTAAAGCAAGTTTGAAATAATTGATCACTACAACAAGCTGTTACTGACTCCAGTGATAACAGAGGCATCAACTATTCAGATTGGCTACAGCTCAGGACTCGAGGCTTAAAGCAGAACAACTTGATAAAAAGTAAAGTTCTTTATCAAGGAACATACATTCCACATTAATAAGTATGCTACCAAAATTAGTGTGAGCTGTACGTTTCCTCCAGTATTGTTCCTGCTTCTTCTTGTTGGAGGCTGCCATTTTGGTGAAGCTCAGAGCCCCTGAGCAGCAGTAAATCTCTAGGCTGCCAGAGGATCGGCCTCTAGTCGCTCAGTGCCAATAATTAGAGAGCAAATGAACATGTGCTGAGCAGGATGAGACAGTGTATTACTGGATTTTAAACAGTATAGGCACTTATGTATACAGTACACCATTCTGTAGAGATTTTTTTTAATAGGGTTATTACTGTTGATTGAAAAGAGAATAAATAATACACCTTTCAATTTTTACAAATTAGCATTTATTTTAAAAATTTTGCTACACACCGAAGTTTTATCCCAACTCATAGATAATTGAAAAATAACATATCTCACTGTTAATTGGATAATTACATGCTTTCAAAAATACCCT
Organism: Lithobates sylvaticus; assembly: GCA_028564925.1. Taxonomy (NCBI): domain Eukaryota; kingdom Metazoa; phylum Chordata; class Amphibia; order Anura; family Ranidae; genus Lithobates; species Lithobates sylvaticus. The sequence continues at coordinate 171,130,451 of CM053034.1, read as the reverse complement.
GTCAACATTGGATGACGCCTCGAAGAGCACAGCTCCCACAAGAACACTCTGCATTGAATCATCTTTTTTACTGGAAATCTTTAAAATCAGATTAAAGATTATGCTTACCCAAGAAATTGATTAATGTACAGCCATCCTGACAGCTTTTTTTATGTCATTTGAGCCCCTGAAAGCACTTGACAATATTTGTTATTTCTGTATAATGCTTTCTTTCACTTGTACTTTCCTTCTTCAGTCCTTGATTTGGAATACTTGTCCTTAGAATATTAATAGTCTCAGAATTCTCAGACCAGCTATATAATACAATCCATCTTGGGGGATGTAGATGGAAAATGGGCAGAGCAGAAGCTTAATGGTTAGCAGTGGCGTCCCATCCATACGGGGCACAGGGGTGCCGCCCCCCTAATCCATGCGTCCAGCCCCCGGACGCATGGATTCCAATGGGTTTTTTTTCTTTCAAAGAAAAAGAGGTGGGCTCGAGGTGCAGAGCACTGCGCCCAGAGCCCACCCACTTGTGTGACAATAGCGAATTAATATTCACTATTGTCTTCCTGATTCTCCTCCCGGCCAATCAGGAAGTGGGTCCTGAGACCCGATTGACCGAGAGGAGAAGAGATAGTATTGGCCGCTGAGGGAAGGAGGAGGGAAGCTGCCGAGGACAAAGCCGCCGTGAAGCCGGAGATGCAGGGTGAAGCCACTGAGGAGTAAGTCGCCGCCGAGGAGGAGGAGATGCAGGAAGGAGCCAAAGCTGCTAGATTGGGTAAATGCGCGGTGGGAGTGGGGACAGACGCGCGACCGACCAATGGACCGACCGGGGGGATGGGTTGTGGCGACGGGTGTCTTGTTTGCTGCCCCCCCAAAATATACAGCACCAGCCGCCACTGATGGTTAGCATCTTGGCCAGGACAATACCTGTATAGAGTTTGAAAGTTCTCTCTGTGCTTGTGTGAGTTTCCTCCCACTTTACAAAGACATGCTGATAGGTTAAATGGCTCCTGTCTATTTTGACCCTAGTATGTGTATTGATTGGCTATGCTTGTGTTATTGTATTCTGCTTGTCAGTCCCAAGTCTGTGTAAATGGGGAGGGTTGGGTCCCGAATCAGTGTACAGTAAATAGGGAGGGTTGAGGAAACTCTTTGCCACCTACCTTGTAAAAAATATTTACCAAGGGAATCTTATGGAAATGAATTTCAAGTTAATCAAACATATTACCCAGAGACCTGGCTCATGACATTGATGACAGTCAGAAACTACTGAATACATATCACACATTCAGACACGTCCATGAGGAGATAGCTATCTTCCATCATAGAGTCTCTTAAGTTCCAGGAATGGCTGCAATCCTTGCTTGACAGTGATCATAATATATACAAAGCCCTTTGATTCTTCCTCTTCATCAAAGGAAAAGGAAAAGGAAAGGCCTCTTTCAAGGAGACATGACCAGGGTATTAAAAATTAGCTTCTGGCACTCATGATGCTTTATCACCCCTTCACCACACTTCAGTACCTAAATAAAACACACCAAACACTGATTGGGGTTTTATTGGCCATAACAGCCCCTTTATTAACAAATGTAAATAACAAATATCAAAACAGAATAACCTTCAATACAATGTGAATGAAACCTCAAGGTCCTAGTAGGCATTTTAACTAAGGCCGGTCATAGACGGAGAGAATTAGCACGATTCTCCCATCAAAGCTGCAGTGTTGACAGTGGAATCCCTCTCATGGAGCCATTGTGCGTCCAAGTGAAGCCATCCCCACCGGGAGAACACAGTGATTATTGCTAGCCACTATAACAGCCACTAGCAGTATTCACATTTACAATTAGGCAGGCTGGTTGTTCCCAAGTTGATGGATCGTTCAGCTTGGGTACATTCAGCCTGCCAATACATGGTTCAAATCTCAGCCGATTCCTGCTAAACAGACTGAGATTCGAACCATCTATGACTGGCTTCCGCACCCATGACAACCCGTAAAGTAGGCCTTCAGCCAAACCCCACCGACTCAGGGACTATTGCCCGTAACCCCGGGTACAGCCATGAACATACAAAAATGAGGAGAGCCATACCCAAGACAGGTCCCTAGCAATTCACTTTTAACATACTGCCCATCTTCAAGGACCTTGAAATTCGACAGAAGCCATGACTGAATGTCACAAGCTAAAGCAAACCTCAACCAAAAATATAAATGTAAGGGGGAGAGGGTGGGAATATTCCCCGATGGCTGCTGTCCTTCAACTGAAAACTCTCCCAGGACCTGCCTGCCTCCAACCCCTTGAAGCCCCACCTGTTCCTGTCTGGCCACATCAATCAGGTAAGTAGCCTAAATCCTAGCATTCGTTAGATACCAAAACACCTCCCATGCCTCCACCCCCCTTAACCCAGTCACGTGGCCCCATATATGTCTTTTTAGTTTTACTCTGGGTGTAACTCTGGGCCTAACCAGGAAGAAATTCCTGTGCAGTAACACCTCTGTAACTGCCTAAAATACCCGTATCATCTACTACAAAATCAGAAACTGGCTGCAGACACAATTGATGTTCAACATTAGGAACATCATTTGTAATTAACAGTCTGCCTATGGTATTTCCTTTTGTGTTTTATGGCTTTATTGATAAGAAAAATATGCCTACGATAATGTATTAATTTTCCATATTAATAAGTCATGTTTAGGTATGTATTGTTTTGAATACTTTAACCTCTCGAGATCCGCGCTATAGCCAAATGACGGCTACAGTGCGGATCTACATTGCCGGGACTACGTCCATTAACGTCGTCCTGTGCACGAGCGGCCTGCGCGCCCCCCTGAAGGGCGCGTACGGCGTGCTCTGTGATCAGCGAGTCTGCGAGTCTGTCGATCCCGACCCCTTACCACGTGATCAGCTGTCAGCCAATGACAGCTGATCATGTGATGACAACATAGCCGGAAAAAAAAAGCCGATCACTGGCGGCAGTGAGAGGGACAGTCCCGATCACTGCGATGTGCCCCGGCTCCTCGGTGCCCACCTGTGCCCCTTATAAGTGCTGCCTACCAGTGCCCACCAGTGCCACCTGTCAGTGCCCACCAGCTCCACCTGTCAGTGCCCACAGTGCCATCTGTAAGTGCTCACAGTGCCACCTGTCAGTGCCCACAATAAGTGCCTGAACAGTGCTGCACATCAGTGTCACCTACCAGTGCCCATCAGTGCCAACTATCAGTGCCCATCAGTGCCACCCATCAGTGCCCTCTATCAGTGCCATCTATCAGTGCCCATCAGTGCCATCTATCAGTGTCATCTATCAGTGCCCATCTGTGCCACCCATCCGTGCCACCCATCCGTGCCACCCATCAGTGCCATCTTATCTGTGCCCATCAGTACCGACTTATCTGTCCCCATCAGTGCCACCTTATCTGTGCCCATCAGTGCAGCCTATCAGTGCCCACCAGTGCAGCCTCATCAGCGCATATCAATGAAGCAGAAAAATTACCTGTTTGCACAATTTTATAACAAACTATTAAACATGATTTTTTTTTTTAATTTTCCATTTTTTTGTTTGTTTAGCAAAAAATAAAAACCCCAGCTGTGATTAAATACCACAAAAGAAAGCTATATTTGTGGGGAAAAAAAATTATAAAAATGTAATTTGGGTACAGTTTTGTATGACCGCGCAATTGTATTTCAAAGTGCGTCAGCGCCGAAAGCTGAAAATTGGTCTGGGCAGGAGGGGGGTTTAAGTGCCCAGTAAGCAAGTGGTTAAATAAATTAGCATGTGAGATGAACTGTGATTCCATCCAGAACAACACTAGAGACTGCCGCCATTGAAGGAGGTAAGTGAAAACCTGTGGAGGGGGTGTGCTTGTAGTTCTAGAAGAGGACTTGCGTTTATAATGGTTGGTCAGAGCTGAGAATTCATATTTACAATTTTAACTTTTGGAATCCACTTTTGGGATTTATGTTTTTATTATCACAACAGCAAAAAACAGTGCCTCCCTCTACCTTTGCAGGACACAGCAATATATTTTAAAAAGGTGCTCATTACAAAATACAGGTTCTAGTGGTCTAGAATGCAAGTATTAAAAACTGTACAGCTTACAGGCCATGGCTCTTTAACACGGGAGCTGTAATTCTAGCAGAAGATCAAATATCAAAGATTACAACATGTTGAAAAGTTTAATCCCTCGGCCATTTGTGGCTGCCTCCCCAGCAGTGAGGGGATTAATTGGGACACCGTATTAGCGCTTCCGCTAATCTTGGAAAATTTAGCAGTGTTTTGTGTTCACGAACAGATGAACTTTAAATGGGTTATTATTTATAGAGTAAAAGATCAATGAGTAGAAAAATTAAGGAAATAAATATAACAAAAAAAAACAGCCTCTTGTTTTATTTGTAGCAAAGGAAAATGCACATAAAGGGGACAAATAAATGTGGTGCAACAATAGTTTCCATTTTGGCACAGTTCACCCTATACTTCTAAAAAAAAATGACTTAATTCTTCTGCACAAGATAAAGATAGAAAATGGCAATGCTGAAATGCAACACGTTGTAAAGCTAAAAGGGCAGTAATCTCAACACTTGTCAAAGGAGCAAGTTATTTTGGCAAAATTATTTTGACTGCTGGCAAAATATTCCAATTTGCCCATTTAGCAAAAATATCTACCTTTTTTTAGGGTGTGGGTTTTAGTGTATCATGGTTGTTGATTTTTTTTACTCCATTCAGCACTGGGCACAAAGAACTCAAACTGCCATTGCATACCGTTTAGAAATTTGAATGTATATATGGTAATATACATAATATAATATATATATATATATATATATATATATATATATATATATATATATATATATATATATATATATATATATATATATATATATATATATATATATAATTATATCTATATATATATATATATATATATATATATATATTATATATATTAAATATATTATAATATAATAAAATATTTAAATATATATATATATATATATATATATATATATATATATATATATATATATATATATATATAATATATAATATAATATATATACATATATAATATATAGTATATGGTAATATACTGTATATTCAAAGGCATCAATTTGCCAAAGCATTATGCATGCACTATTTTTTATTACTGTGCAGTATTTGCTATTTTTTTCCATTTAAAAATAATTTTTCATCCCTTTAAAGGTTTTACATTGCCACATTTACAGCAAGCATTATATTTTATGAATATTTGCAGTTCACAAAATTGACTATATCAGTTTTCCTCCTTTGAAACATTTCTAACGTCTGACTGACTAATTATGAGGTTCTATAAAGTGTCTACAGAGAAGAGAAGAAAATAGAACCATTTAAAGCTGAACTGCAGTGTGGAGAAACTGTGGTGGCTCTTGCCACAATATGCAAGTCTGCATAGAACACTTGCACTTTATAGAAGACTCATCTCCTAGGCTGTCTTTCTTAAGCTCTGACAGGTCCATGATACCTGTAACCACCTTGGTTAACGGATATGACACCCCTTCCACATTTGGATTGGCTGACAAAACTTTTTTGGTGATTTTTTTGGTTTACTTAAAGAGGACCTCCAGCCCCCCCACCAAAAAATGAAAAATCATCAGCTGCATATACTGTAGCTGCTGACTTTTAATATTAGAATTTACCTGTCCAGCAATCCCGCAATGTCGGCACCCCAGTGGATTTTTCAATCGGCTCTCGAGTGCTGCTGCAACCATTCCTTGTAAGGGAAACCGACAGTGAAGCCTTATAGCTTGACAGCAGGTTCCCTACTGCGTATGCGCGAAGCGCGCTGCGCTTTGTGAATGGCCCATGGGCAGGGGAAGGAGGAGAGAGGGACAAACTTCCGGAAGTGGGGACGGGTACCCGCTCCACCCCAAAAGATGCCAACGTGGCACTGGAGAGGGGTGGGGGAAAAATCAAGCGGAGCTTCCCCTTTGGGTTGGTGCTCCGCTTTGAGGTCAGTAAGAAGATTTTACATCTGGCGGATATGGATATTGACTTTTTTCTGGTTGTGCTTTTGTATGGGATAGTCCCTGAGGCACAATCCTTACATGTGTTTGCATATTTATTTAAATTTTTACAGTACATCTCATGCTACTTGAATGCAATTTGCTTCTATGACAATCAAATTGTGACTGTTTGTTTTTTGAGTGATTCGATCCATTCAAGTGAGTGCCTGGTCCCTTTGTTCTTTTATAGACTAGCCTAACTCCCTTTTCCCATACTAAGATATGAGAATGGCAGTATTTATAATTTTTACTATTATAATTTGCCCTAGGGGGTTTCGCTGTCAGCTGTTTTAGCCCTGGTGTGCTGCTCCCATTTTTTGGGTTGACCTGGACCCCTCTAATTGGACTATTAGTTCCTGAGTGTATGTATGTAAGTACTAGATATTGAACATGCATGTATGCACTAGCTTCATAACTGAATTCTGTAAGTGAATTCTGTAAGTAATGGTGATTCGTTCCCCAATATAAATAGGTATTCCTGAAGAAGCCACCCACTGGAGAAACACGTAAAGATCAAGACTAGAGCTCTGATTTTTCCTGTTATCTGGCCCACTGCATCTATGGGAATTTGCAATTCATGTACACATGTATATATGGTATAGGTCTTAACAGGTAAAGCTCTCTCTTACCTAATTGGGGAATGTGGTTTACACCTGATGATTAGTGTTTGAATTGTTATGTCAATTTTAATAAAATTATGTTGTGAATATATATATATATATATATATATATATGTCTTGAGTACTCACTTCCTTCTTTTGGGGTTATGCATGTGGCAACCAATAAAGCCCTTCATCCCTTTTTTTCTAGCTAGCAGTGTACACAATAAAATCTTCTAGGATTAAGTGGAAAGGTTTCTTCTGCTGAAAAACTTTACCTCCTAGCAGTTTTTTTTTTAAGTTTCACTTTAAAGCAGAGATAATATATTGTTTCATAAGCAAAAATTACCTATTAACTATAAATAAAGGCTTGCAATGGGAAGCAGAGACTATGTAGGCTACCACTGCTGACTTCTTAACTAAAGGTTCTATCTAGTTGCTTGTCATGCTGAGCCAGTGATCCTAAAGGGGAACTTCGGTCCCCGTAATATTGACGGAGACCTGCACGCATCTGTGCATGCAGGAAGGGTTTCCCATACATGCACAGATTTGAGACCTCATACCTGCGCTATCTTTGTGCATGCACAGAAACAGTAAATTAAACATATTTTTTGGGGGATGAGATGGGTGAAGGTCCAGTTTAATAGTTCTTTGAGCGCTGATCTGGAACAAGTATGCAGGTCTAAAGCTCCGATGTTACAGTAACTTTATATTTTGCATGTTTTTTCTGGGTTGGTGACTTTGTAAGTACTAAGGCCATAGATGGTCAGGCAACTAGTATTCTTAAACCACTGCAGGTTTCCAATGGGAGGCATAAAACAGCAATGGCCATATTGCTGTTATTGCAACTTTCCCATAACAACCATTTCACATGGAAAAATTAGGATTGAACACATGATAAATATTTGGTTATTTTTGTAAAAGGTTCTCTTTATTGACTTTTATTATATAATGTATGAGCATAACAAAGTACAAAAAAAATTAAAAATACATGCTCTCACATCCAACAATATTGCTAGCCAACATAAATAAAAATACAATCATGAAAAATATTGCCAGCTATGGTTCTTGCTTTGAATGGGCAGATTGGTCATCATAGATCCAGGGAGTGAGTCCACTGTAAGATCCAAAGCTCCTCGTTCCTCAAGGAGGTAGCATGATCTGCTGCCCTCTACTGTCTGAATTTGCAAATGCATTTACTGTCCCTGGGTAGTTGGCTTTGAAACCCCGGAAGGAGAAAGTGAAGAGAGAGAGAGAGAGAGAGAGAGAGAGAGAGAGAGAGAAAAAGTATCAACCACATGTCCTGTTCATGCTGTTCATCCCCAAGCCAGAAGGGAATATTATTGCAACTAATCCTATGATCCAATAGTTTAACTGCGGCTGCTGAGTGTTTATCTAAATCCTTGTGACAGAGTATCTCTCCCCTGTTCTTTGGTATTATTTCACATGCACAGTGTCAGATAGCTATATCTGTGCTACTGTATATGTAGTGGTCACCAGTTTATTGCAGTATAGTTTATATGCTGTCTCTGTTATTCTAGTTAAAGGCGTTGTAAACCCTTGTGTTTTTTTTACCTTAATGCATCCTAAACATCCGAACAGCGAACATTATGCAGTGTTCGCGGCAACTTCGAAAGCCACGGAACATCGTTAAAGTCTATGGGACATTAACATGAAAAAACAAAAGTGCGTATTCTAAAGACTTATATGCAATTTATTGCCATAACTAGTGTTTGGGGACCGGGGTCCTGCCCTAGGGGACATGAATCAATGCAAAAAAAGTTTTAAAAATGGCTGTTTTTTTGGGAGCAGGGATTTTAATAATGCTTAAAATGAAACAATAAAAATGAAATATTCCTTTATATATCATGCCTGGGGGGTCTCCTTAGTCTGCCTGTAAAGTGGCAGTTTTCCCGTGTTTAGAACAGTACCACAGTAAAATGACATTTCTAAAGAAAAAAAGTAATTTAAAACTGATCGTGGCTGTAATGACTGGTCGGGTCTTGGCAATTTAGATAAAACTCAAAAAAACGTCATGGGTCCCCACCCAGTCCATTACCAGGCCCTTTGGATCTGGTATGAATATTAAGGGGAATCCTGCACCAAATAAAAAAAAAATGGCATAGGGGTCCCCCCAAAATCCACACCAGACCCTTATCCGAGCACGCAACCTGGCAGGCCGCAGGAAAAGAGGGGGGCAAGAGAGCGACCCCTGAACTGTACCAGGCCACAGGATGCTTTGGGGTCCCCCCCCCGAAAACATCTTGTCCACATATTTATGGTGACAAGGGCCTCGTCCCCACAACCCTTGCTCGGTGGTTGTGGGGGTCTGCGGGCGGGAGGCTTATCGGAATCTGGAAGCCCCCTTTAACAAGGGGACCCCCAGATCCTGGCCTGGTAACGTTTTTTCACAAAAAAAAAAGTGTCAAAAATAGTAAAAAAGACAGGAAACATTGTGGGAGAAGTCCTTTATTAAAAGATAAAAAAATAAAAATGTCCGCAATGTAAATCCATCTTACGCCACGAGGAGCCAAAAAAAAAGCTGCAACAGCTCCGCCTCTATGGGAGGCTCCACCGAGTGATTCTTCTTCTCTGTGACAGCTGTTATATATCTGAGGGCGGGGCCACTCAGTAACGTAAACGAGCGACCCCAATTTCCTCTGATGTCAAGTGACTACCTCACGGACACGGAGTTGCTACCTCACGGACAACAACCTTCTCGACCCCCTACAGTCTGGCTTCCGTCCACAACATTCCACTGAAACTGCCCTACTAAAACTCACCAATGACCTACTAACTGCTAAAACCAATGGCCATTACTCCATACTCATACTCTTAGACCTCTCTGCTGCCTTTGACACAGTTGACCACCTTCTCCTCCTCAGCAAACTACACTCCCTTGGCCTCTGAGATTATGCTTTATCCTGGTTCTCCTCCTACCTATCTCAGCGCACTTTCAGTGTCACTTACTAACTCCATCTCCTCTGCTCTTCTTCCTCTCTCTGTTGGGTTACCCCAAGACTCCGTCCTTGGGGCCCCTCCTATTCTCGCTCTGTACCTCTTCCCTGGGCCAGTTGATAACCTCCCATGGCTTCCAATGCCACCTCTACACTGATGACACCCAGATCTATCTATCCACTTCTCAACTCACCCCCTCAATCTCCTCACGGATCTCAAACTTACTGAATGACATATCGGTATGAATGTCACGCTACTTTCTCAAACTCAATCTTTCAAAAACTGAGCTGTTTTATTCTTCCTTCCCGGTCCTCCCCCCATGACTTTACCATTAAGATCAACAGCACAACCATTGGTCGCTCCACACATGCTAGGGTGCTGGGTGTAATCCTTGACTCTGACCTCTCCTTTAGTCCCCACATCCAATCACTGGCCAAATCCTGCCACCTTAACCTCTGCAACATCTTCAGAATTGGACCCTTCCTGAGTAATGACACCCACAAAGCAACTTATTCGCTCCTTGTTTTTTTCCCGCCTTGACTACTGCAACTCTCTCCTTAATGACCTACCCTTACGCAGGCTATCCCCCCTTCAGTCTATTATGCTGCTGCTAGACTAATACATCTCAATAACTGATCCGTGACTGCTACCCCTTTCTGCCAATCCCTTCACTTGCTTCCCCTACCCCACCGTATAAAATTCAAAATGTTAACCACAACATACAAGGCCATACACAACATCGCCCCCAGCTACATCACCAACCTCATCTGCAGATATCGCCCTAATCGTCCCCTCCGCTCCTCCCAGAACCTTCTGCTCCCTAGCTCCCTTGTTACCTCCTCTCATGCTCGACTTCAGGACTTCTCCAGAGCCTCTCCCATCCTCTGGAACTCCCTGCCCTGGTATATCCAATCAGCCCCTAACCTGTTTACCTTTAGGAGATCCCTGAAAACTCACTTATTCAGGGAAGCCTATCCCACACCCACCTAACTGCCCCAGAGCCACCCCCATCAAATCATTCCCTGCATCTATTACCTTTTGCACCACCACCCCCTCCCTTTAGAATGTAGACTCTACGAGCAGGTCCCTCCTGTCCCTTCTGTATTGAACTGTACTGTAATTGTGCTGTCCCCCCCCCCTCTACATTGTAAAGCGCTGCGTAAACGTTTGGCGCTATATAAATTGTGTATAATAATAATAATAATACATATTCATACTAGACCCAAAGAGCCTGGTAATGGCCTGGGGGGGGGGGGGGACCCATGGCGTTTTTTTCAACAAATTTTATCTATATTGCCGAGACCCGACAATTCATTACAGCCGCGATCAGTTTTAAATTACTTTTTTCCTTTAGAAATGTAATTTTGCTGTGGTACTGATCTAAACACGGGAAAACGACGCCACTTTACAGGTATACAATAGACACCCCCTAGGCACGATATTTAAAGGAAAATTAGTTTCACTTTAAGCATTATTAAAATCATTGCTCCCAAAAAAATGTCAGTTTTTTAAAAAAAAATTTGCATTGATACATGTCCGCTGGGGCAGGACCCAGGTCCCCAAACACTTTTCATGACAATAACTTGCATATAAGCCTTTAAAATTAGCACTTTTGATTTTTCATGTTCATGTCCCATAAACTTTAACGGTGTTCGCGTGTTCGGTTCATCCTTATTTGGAATGCTCTGGATCAGCGTATACGACAGCATGTTCCAGTTCCTGCCAATATCCAGCAACTTCGCACAGCCATTTAAGAGAAATGGACCAACATTCCACAGGCCACAATCAACAACCTGATCAACTCTATGCAAAGGAGAGCTACACTGCGTGAGGCAAATGCTGGTCACACCAGATACTGACTGGTTTTTGGACCCCCCTTTTGTGTACAAAGAAAAAGTTCTTTGCATTCAGCTCATGATAAATAGGGGCAAACACAAAAGTCTTGCGTTTATAATTGTGCTCAGTGTATATATATATATATATATATATATATATATATATATATATATATATATATATATATTTCAAGAATAGAATGCACTCCAGGGTCATCAATTCAACCTCACCAGTACCCATCAATTCAGCCTGATCAGTGCCCATCAATGCAGCCTGATCTGTGCCCATCAATGCAGCCTCACCAATGCCCATCAGTGGAGCCTCACCAGTACCCATTAATGCAGCCTGATCAGTGCCAATCAATTCAGACTCACCAGTGCCCCTCAATGCAGCCTCACCAGTGGCCATTAATGCAGCTGGATCAGTGCCCATCAATGCAGCCTCACCAGTGCCCATCAGCTCAGCCTGATCAGTGCCCATCAATGCAGCCTGTTCAGCGAATGGTGATTAGAGAGAGGAGAGCTGCCAGATTACACAGAGTGGGGATCTCCCGCTTATCCGGCATGGCCACTGTCATATGAAGTTCCACCTCCTGGATTGGATCCTAAGATAGATGTCACCAGTTTGCAGTCTATCACAGGAGCCCATCCAGGAGGCGGGATTTCCTGTGACAGTGGCCGCGGGGTAAGTGGGAGATCCCCGCTCTGTGTAATCCGGTGGTGCTCACCCCCCTTCCCTCCGAGGCAGCCCAATGGGCCCAGTGGGACCCATGGTAGGGTCGGCCCTGGGGGCCCCCATCTGCCCCAGCTTGCGGGGACAGACTTGGTCCGGGGACAGTGTCCTTAGTCCGGGGACTGTCCCTGGAAACTAGGAACTTCTGGTCACCCTAGGCTATTGGCCAGCAGGCCCGAAAGGCCATCTGCCAGCAGGACCCACAGGGTCCTGCTGGAAGCTGGCTGCAGACCTGTGGGTCCTGCTGGGAGCTGACAATAACCTATGGGTCCTGCTGGCCACTGGCCGCTGGCCCGCTTCCAGCGGCCAGAGGTCCGTGGCCAGCTTCCAGCAGGATTCACAGGCCATGGGCACTTGGGCAGCTCCCAGCAGGAGTGGACCCACAGCATTGAGGGCTATTTTGAAGTTACTGGGTGGGCACTGGGGCAGGGTAAATGAGGTGTATGGGGGGGAGATAGATTGGATGATCATGTGGGGTTCAGCTGGGGGTGTCAGGGTCTCTCACCTCAGCTATGGGCCAATGGCAGCTGCCAGCTCAGGCTTAGCTCAGCAGGACAGGTCCTGCTCCTTGCACGGCCTCCTCCAGTCCTGGGGGGGGGGGGGTGGATGATGCTCCTGTCTCCTGGAGTCAACTTCTGTTGCATGCACAGTATACTGCAGAAAGGCCAGCCATGTGTGTGTCCAAATCCAAGAAAGATCTGACCGTGGAATTGTATTCTATTTTCCTCTCCCACCCATATCCCACCTCACTCTCTCTCTACCTTCTCCTCCCACTAACTCCCTACCCATCTTATACTCCATATCACTATGCATAAATAAAGATATACTTTACTATGTATACTATACCATGTTTTCTCATTTATCCTTCTGTAATCATATACTGTCATTGTAAACAACTTATCTTTCTTTAATAACATTTTTTGATTGTGAAAAATATTATAGTAGTTACACCTGTAACCTGTTGGGGGGCACATGGTGGGGCACACTATAATATTGGAGGGGGGTCATGCCCTCCCCCCCCCCCCCCAGTGACGCCACTGTCAGCCCCCTTTGCTGATAATACTTGTTTGTACTTTGTATGTACTGTTAATAGTCTCTTCTTATATAAAGCTTGTATTATTTCTAATCTGGTCTGCATCTATGTACTTATGGTTAATTTTATATGCTGGTTGCAGGAGCTTCTCTTCTCCCAATTACCATACTTTGTTTAGCATACTGAATAATTTCCCAGGAAAGGAACTCCCTCTGTACACAAAGGATCTGTCCTGGGTGGAGGCACTGCAAACTTTATCATCATACCCACTCTTCTACTGGCTCTCTTTTTTACCTACAGTTTTAATATCCCATCTGGGGAGGGACAATTCTCATAGCCCCCCCCCCCCCCCAAAAAAAAAAAGAGGGCTACCGTATGTAAGTAAATTGTGATAGGAAAATGTTCATAAGGCAATATAAAAATGCAGTAATAAAAAAAGAAAAAATACCTTATACATTTTGGTGGATTGTCTCCACTGTTCCCAAGTTTTACTGCACCAGTAAGACAATGGCTGGGATTCGTTTAGTTTGGTTGCTGCAGATAATACTTGCATTAATTTCCTATGATAGGCCCAGTGTCACCATGGATGTTTCCATACACAGTCTAAAAAGGTTCAGTTTGGTTCAGTTTTCTATGTAGTTTTCCTATACTCTAAACCAGACATTTGTAGTTTCCATACCAAATCCCCCATCGGTTTGATGAATGATCAGTATACAGGGATTTTATTAGCGGTTGGAATCATAAAAAGTTGCAAATTCCTTATAAATTATTATGTAAATAATTTCAGTGATTTGCTGTTGTGTATTGCTGAAAATTAGTTTGTGTGCATCTACCCAGAAAGGAGAAATCATATTAACTATCTATTTAATGGGGCGTGTTAAAGGAATGCAAATTGAAATCATTTCAAATTGGGAGATGATTGCTCATGGAAATATTTACTCACAAATACAGCTTAAATGCATTTACATTAAGTGTTTAGAATGGAAAAATGTTGCCAGACACAGTTTAACGTCTCTGTTATGCAAATTCTAACTAACATGCGTGCGTTCTGGCCCATGCAAACTTCTCTATTGGCCAGGGAAGTTGTCCTTCACATTTACTAGATGATAAGAAGTTGAGGGGGGGTTAGGCTAGGATAAAACAATCTAAGCTCTGGTCGAAATTTTCATAATATTAAGGTACCTCAGATTTGGGATTTCCTGGGGTGTTTTGGAAATACAGTGACATGCAATTATACAGTCCTATGGACTAGGATATTTGCTTTTGTCTCATGTGAACTTTATTTAACATGCTTAAAAAATTGAATATGTATAGGTGTAACCACATGTGCATGATACGAGTGTACACTACAGGCAGAAGCTGTCATAGCGGTCCAAACTCGGGACAACTGTTTTTCATCAAATCCACGATCAAGGAATTTGGCAATGGGAACTCTTATTTTATAGTCCCAAAAGCTTGCCATAGACAGCCAGAAGAACAGGTAGTGAGCTGAGGCTAGACATTAAAAGCAACGCAACAAAGTTCTAAGTTTGCATTAAGGAATATATTCAACAGCAGGATTAATTTAGCACAGTACCAGAACAGTGGAAAGAGCTAAATTCACTTGGAAGCCATTGTCAGTTACAGAAGTCACATAACATAAAGGTAACGCATCAGCAGACAAGAACTGAATTTGCAAGCTGTCTAAGTGAAATTTAACATAGGAGTCAGGCCGTAGAAGTCCAAGTGAATAAAGCTTCATCTTGAAAGAAAAATTAGGCAATAAGGAACCAAGAGGATTAAACAAGGGGCCAGACTCAACCTAGAATGTTCTGGCAGGTGCCTTCACTCAGAGAGGGTTTATAAATAGGAGTGATTGAACCAGTTCATACAAATAAGAGCAGTGTGTGGTGGAACAGGCTGGTTCATTCCAAACAAAAAGAAAAGTCACATTGGTTGGAGATGCTCATCTCATGACACGTTTCAGTCAGGGCCATTTTTAAGGCAGGGCAAAAAGGGGCAGCTGCCCTGGGCCCTGTCATTGTTGTGGGTCCCAAAGCAGCTGCCTCATACTTGACAACTATCCTGGTTTAAATTCCCTCATCCCTTGAGGTTTTAGTCCTGTGATGTGTCCCAATATCTCAGTGTGAAGTGCTGCTACTAATGCTGCCCAGCTCTGTCCTTTTGTTGTGTACAGATGACTGAACTGCAGACACTGTGTTTACATGTAAATTACTGGCATTCATATGTAAACAGTGGCGGCATTCATATGTAAATAGTGGCGGCATTCATATGTAAATAGTGGCGGCCGGCAG
Organism: Lithobates sylvaticus; assembly: GCA_028564925.1. NCBI lineage: Eukaryota > Metazoa > Chordata > Amphibia > Anura > Ranidae > Lithobates > Lithobates sylvaticus. The sequence continues at coordinate 171,114,979 of CM053034.1, read as the reverse complement.
CATTGATATGTATATCAACCCCCTGAGGTCATATCCACAGTAATCTCTAGAAGCCAATCAACAAGCAGAAATCATGTGCTGTAACCTCTAGCAACTAATCAGTGAGCCGTAATGTGTGCTGTAACCTCTAGCAACCAGTCAGTGAGCCGTAATGATACACTGTAACCTTTGGCAACCAATCACAATAGCTGCCTGATCTGATTCAGTAAACTGATTTTGAGTCTAGCTGCTATTTATTGTATGTCTCAGAGCAGGTGGAGAGTGAAACTGGATGGAGGGGGGGGGCCCAAAAAATGTTTTGCCCAGGGTCCAATCAATATTAAAGACTGCCCTGGTTTCAGTGATGATCCCCAATGGATCCTGCCAGGAAAACACATGCTATCTTCTCTTTTTGAGCACTGTCTTCCTTTATAAGTGGGCCTTATAAAAGTAGTAAACCGGTAAGTTTTCCTTCGGACAACTTTTTATCGGTTCACTAATTAGCTGGACAAATGTTTGATTTGATGAATCAGATTTTCCATTACTTGTTCATCTCTATTTATAAAGGCTGGAAATACAATTAATAAGAAACAGGTGCTTGAGCTTCTTAAGTCTAATGAAGTCTGAAGTGCTGCTAGGTTCCTCAAGAAACATAGTACTGACTGAGCCTAATGGAATGAGTTCAGGTTCTGGCTGCACTTTGAAACAAAATATCACAATGCTCAGCCTATATGCTGGATACGGAGCCTTTGGTAATTGTGGTAGTGATGGAATCTATGACCAAAAATCATATATATATATCCTTTCCTGGGAGCACCATCCAGGAAAAGATACCAAAACACAACTACATCCAGAATAAGACTTTCAATGTGCTACCAGGAAAACATAAAATTGTAATATATACAATAAAAATAAAAAAACATTTTATTTAAGTTTTACTGGTGTGTATTTAGCGCCAGCTCTGTAGGAGTTGCTGAAGTCAGGGTTCCCCACTCAGTGGCGTATCTAGGGTATGGCATCCATGGCAGGTGCCATGGGCGCCATGGGGGGGGGGGGGCGGCAAAAAAGCCTCCCCCGCACAATAAAACAGTCCCACCCGTCCTCTCGTGGCCGCCTCCCGCACTAATGCAGTCCCCTGCGCCACGGCCGGCCTGCTGGAGCGCAGCGCCGGCACAGCACTTCACTAGCAAGTGAGGAGGGAAGCGACAGTCTCCCCCATCTCATGACGGCTGATGAGTTGACTCGCCCGGGTCATCTACGTAGCCGTAGTGTAACAGGCGGAGGCGGAGCCTAACTCCGAGGCGGAGCCTAATGCGGAGGCGGGGCCTAATGCTCCGCCTACCCTCCTCTCTGCAGCTGCTTCAGCTTCTCCCCGGAGCGAGGTCTCTGTGTGATATCACGTGACTGTGACGTGGTCGGTGACGTGACCATGAGGACTCTGGAGGCTTGAGAAGAGAACTCTAGAGAAAACACTATGTCACTAGAGAGAAGAGAAAAAAATCGGAACCCCCAGACAGCAGCACCTGGAAGGATTAGCACTGCAGCCGAGAAGCAGGTACAATTACAGAACCAGTCAGTCCACGATCTTGAGCATCAAATATAGTGCTCAAACATTATGGATTAAATAAATATGCTTAGCCATAGATATCACAAAAAAGTATAATAAAGTGATTTGTGCAAGCAGTACCTGCTTTTGCACAAATCACTTTTATTACACTTTATTTATGATATCTATGGCTAAGTATATTTATTTAATCCATATTGAGCACTATATTTGATTGGCTGCTTGCTTCTGCTTGGGCCTGGCACACACACACAATCGCACATGGTAATGACTTAAAGTCATCATGTGTGATCCTGCGTGTGTGCCAAGCAGACAGGGCCAGTGCTCTGTCGAGAAATGCCCGGCTATCGAATAGTGCCCAGGTGGAACTGCGCATGCGCCGCACGGAGCCGCAGAACAGCTGAGTTTACGATCAGCTGTTGTCCCGTGTGGCCGAGGCACGTTCATGTAGGTGAGGGACGGATATTTACATGAAGGGGGCGGATATTTCAATGATGGGCAGTGCTGGGGGTGGAATTTTTATAGATGGCCAAAGAAATTTGCAAAATAAATCTTTATCTGCTATTCATTTTGAACACTGCGGGGCGTGTATAGTCAATTGAAGGGCAGATTTGTCTATATTACATAAAGGTTTCTTTACCAGATTTGTTTGTTCAGCGATAAAAATTCCGCCCCTAGCACTGGCCATCATTGAAATATCCTCCCCCTTTATGTAAATATCCGTCCTCACCTACATGAACGTGCCTCGGCAACGCGAAACAGCTGATCTTAAGCTCAGCTGTTCTGAGGCTCCGTTCTGCGCACGTGCAGTTCTGTCCCAGCATTTTTCGTTAGGGGGTACTTCTCGACAGAACACCGGCATTACCACTAGGCAAACTAGGCAGCTGCCTAGGGCACCTGGCCACTGGTGATCCTACTCCCTCTCTACCTCTGTCCAATATCAGAGGCGCTGGCGCAGCATTTATGGGTGCTGGTAAGGCCGCATTTATGGGTGCTGATGTTACTGCATTTTTGGGTGCTGGTAAGGACGCATTTATGGGTGCTGTTAAGGCCGCATTTATGGGTGCTGGTAAGGCCGCATTTATGGGTGCTGATGTTGCTGCATTTATGGGTGCTGATGTTGCTGCATTTATGGGTGCTGGTAAGACCGCATTTATGGGTGCTGATGTTGCTGCATTTATGGGTGCTGGTAAGGCCGCATTTATGGGTGCTGATGTTGCTGCATTTATGGGTGCTGATGTTGCTGCATTTATGGGTGCTGGTAAGGCCGCATTTATGGGTGCTGATGTTACTGCATTTTTGGGTGCTGGTAAGGACGCATTTATGGGTGCTGTTAAGGCCGCATTTATGGGTGCTGGTAAGGCCGCATTTATGGGTGCTGATGTTGCTGCATTTATGGGTGCTGATGTTGCTGCATTTATGGGTGCTGATGTTGCTGCATTTATGGGTGCTGGTAAGGCCGCATTTATGGGTGCTGATGTTGCTGCATTTATGGGTGCTGGTAAGGCCGCATTTATGGGTGCTGATGTTACTGCATTTATGGGTGCTGATGTTACTGCATTTATGGGTGCTGGTAAGGCCGCAAATGTTTTGACAGGGGCACAGTTTCAGTGCTTGCCATAGGCGCCATTTTCACTAGATACGCCTCTGTCCCCACTGCTCCACAGCCAGTCACACAGCAATATTTATTTTAGTTAGACACAGAATTTAGTCTTTAGGCTTGTTTTTTTTGTAGTTTTATTAGAGAATGATAACTTGGATGAGGTAAGGGGTTATGGGATGCCCAGTGTGACAACAACAATACTTCTGGGACACTTCCTCCCTATTTACTAATTTTCTTCCTTCCTCTTGCACAAACGTTGTTCCTCTTTGTACAGCTTCTGCTGGTTTACTCCTGGGGGAACAAACAGTCTATTGTCAGTTCAACAACAGCCCATTACAGGCAGGAACTCTCAGTCCCTTAGGAAAGTAGCACATAAGGAGTGAACAGCACAACACATCACCCTCTGCTTCTCTCTGACCACTGATCCCAGTTCCACTGCTTGCAGAAGTTGCTAGCCCGCCTGGCTGCTTTCCTCTTCCCAGTCCTCCCAACTGACATGTACATGGAGATTCCCAAGGGCAAGGTTTGATGAAGACTTGGCACACTGCTGTCTTCAAGAGAGCACTGCTACCGCTGGCAGTCTCTCCCCTTGTCTGTCCCTGCACCATGCTGATCTACTCACTGTGTCTCCTTGCTCTCTCTGCTGCCTCTCCAGCTTGAATCCCTCCAACTGCCTTCTGTGGTGGGATCCTTCCAAGCCAGCCTCCCAAGCTCCAGCCTGGGATAAACTCCCCCCAGTGGGGGTCCCTCAAGGGCCACCGACAGCCTCCCTGAGGACTACTTCTCCATCTTCCACCCAACCTCCCTGCTGGCATGGCTCACATCTGTTTAAGTGCTTCTTTAACTCCCTGCCAGGTACCCAACCTGGGGATTGGCCAAAGGCCCCTAAATATTCAAGGTAACCCCCTCTTAGCTTCTGCCCACTATTTTCTTGAACCTTCTCTAACATTCTAGAAACAGGGGGAGGCACCAGAGAGCTGAGATGATGAGTCATCCAGCCCTGGCCTCTAATAACCAAGATTTAGTGACTCAGGTTTTTCCCTGGGCAAAGCCTACTCTCTCACTTCTTTGGAGTCTTTGGTAATGGGCAACTGCATCTTTAAATAAAAATAGACACAAGGAAACCATGGCCTGCCAAGTTAGATATGTATGAGCACCTCTTACATGAGCGCTGAACCCTGTGGCTTGGTGTTTATGTTACCTGCGTTTCTTTTAGTGGTAGCTACATCACAGCAGAGCAAGATTTTTCCTTTTAGATGCTCTTCCACAAGCATCCCTCAAGGCAACTCCTTAGATAGATATCATAAACTCTTGGGTCGCACTCCTTTTTCAGTGTGCCCAAATTCAAGTCTAAGATCACTTATAGCTAGGCCACCTATTGTGCACAGAGAACCACTGGCTATACCTCTTTGTCTTAACTCTATAGACGAGCATGCTCAACAACTCCGGTGACTTCTCATTCAAATAAAACATATACAAGTAGTGCACCAACCTCAAAAGTAGAAGTCTCTGGTACCATATGATAAATTATAGTCCTTCATATAAACATTCTTCTTGTTGAAAATCCAACTGCAGGAGAAAGACTGGGAATATTGTACGAATATTCTCCCATGGAAAAAAAATGCTGCTGATGACAAATGGTGTGCACTTGGACTCTCATTTATCATATTATATCAGGGACTGCCTTTTTTGAGGTTGAGGCACTACTTTTATGAGTTTTATCCATGTCAGCTTTTCTGGGCCTGACGCATGAATAGGGGGTGGCTGTGGCAGCCATGGGTAAATTCATGCTATGCCATGCTTCTGATGACGGAATTTGTAATGATGAAACATGTCAGGCTAGGACGCATGGTGTGCTGGATCAGGTTATAGATGGTATGCAACAAGCACAGCTGTTTTCTTGGAAAGTTTGCAAGGACTTTTATGTGATGTACCAAGTGTCTACAGCAAGCTGTTTTCTTTACCTACTCGCTTGAGAACTGTATCTGCAATTTGAATTATGTTTTATTAAAGAGTCAAACTGGTTTATGCTATGAGGAGCGCGTCTTACTTTTTGAAATACTACGTGGTTTTCCTTCTGGAGTAAGCAGAGCAGCAGGGAGCTGTTTGTCGGAGCTCGTGAGTGGAGCCGTTGATCGCTGAGATTGCATCACGGTCTGGATCTTGCCTAGTGTGTGAGAGTGAGGGCTGATTCCTCTGAGCTGTTCACCGGGATCATGGATCATCAGGCAGTGACGGGAGCCGGTTCCTGCAAACCTCTGGTCAATGAGACTGTACAGTGCATTTGACCTCTCTTATCAGTTACCTTAGATTGTAAGCTCCTTGAGGGTAGGGACTGATGTTAATGTACAATGTATATGTAATGTGCTGCGTAAATTGACGGCGCTATATAAGTACCTGAAATAAATAAACAAAATAAATAAGGTAATGAGGGTCAACTCCATTCAGTGAGTAGGGACCTTCCCTTTTTACATGCATCGTTTGGGAACACTATCACCATTGGTTCACTATTGTGTGACACTTCCACAAAGAGAACACTTTATTTGAATGAAAAATTCATCCAATTCAATGCATTCATTCATTATTGGACTTCATTTGCACATTTTTTATTCATGCAATTAATCATATGGTCATTGACAGTTTTTATTTACTGTTGGAATTAGTAGTTCCATTGCTAGCGCTGTTTGTCTTAGGATTAGTTCCTGTAGCATCACTTTTCACATTAACCATATAGGGGGGGGGGCAGCTCCAGTACGCCCTTAATGGACAGGCCGCCGTTATATTCTACCAAACACATTGAGGACAGGCCACACAATGCACTTGGGGCCAATCACCCACACCTGCATGCCTGTAAAATTGGGACAAGTGGCTGTATCTATGCAGCTGATGCATTCACATACACATGAATGGGCTGCCTGCATGCAGCACCTGGTGTTTCCAGCCAGTAAGGTATATAAAAGTTTATTTAGCAGGTTGTAGAGGGGAAGGGACAGGGACAGTAAAATTAGAAGCAGATTGGACTTCAGCTTTAAAGTCTGGGAAGGCAATCAGCAAAGTAAGCAAGTTCTGGGTGAAAATCTAGAAGGTTTAAATGTGACAGGTTCTCTTTAAAACTCTTTGAAATGTGAAAATACTGAGGACACATAACTGTTTGCAATGGTGTAAGATTTAAATGTGTCACATTTCATGGCCACTTTGTCCTGCTAATATATCTGTCAGTTCAGGTGTATTTCCAATGTATGAGCTCATGTATATGTTTACATACAGTTTATATATAGCACCATTACTGGCACGGTAAGTTATTAATACAGCTCTTGTTCAATTTGTACCCTATGAACAGGTTAAAGGGTTAAGCAGCATATTGCCGCAGTAGGAACCATTGTAACATTAGACTCAGCTGTTACTGCTAGTAATTAGCATTTGACTTAAGTGTCTTCCTAAGCAGCTGAAAAGAAGTCTGGAAACCAAACAGGACGACCGACCTATCTTGACACGCTAAGAATTATTACAAAGGACACATATACAATTTGCTTTGTTTATGCCATGTAATGCCATTTTGGGCTTCATAGACAAACCCAGGGAGGCCTAGGAAAAGGAGGAAGAGGCGTCCTTCACTGTTGTATGGACTCGGCCAACAAAGCAATGAGCTGATGGTACTATGGTCTATGTATTTTCATTACTTTTGACATTTTTTATGAGTGCTGGGTTTAGTGATATTTATTCACTGATAGTGTATTTGGCAGTTTTATACTGCTGATTTTGTTTATTTGCCCACTGACAAAGAAATAATCAGTCTATAATTTTAACGGTAGATTTATTTTAACAGTGAGAGACAGAAGACAAAACAAAAATATCCAGAAAAACGCATTTCATAAAAGTTATAATTTGATTTGCATTTTATTAAGTGAAATAAGTACTTGATCCTCTATCAAGTCAGCAAGATAATTGGCTCCCAGGTGTCTTCTATACAGGTAACGGGCTGATATTAGGAGCACTCTCTTAAAGGGAGTGCTCCTAATCTCAGCTTGTTACCTGTATAAAAGACACCTGTCCACAGAAGCAATCAATCAAGCAGATTTCAATCTCTCCACCATGGTCAAGACCAAAGAGCTGTCCTAGGAAGTCAGGGACACGATTGTAGAATTACACAAGGCTGGATTGGGCTACAAGGCCATTGTCAAGCAGCTTGGTGAGAGGGTGACAACAGTTGGTGCGATAATTTGCAAATGGAAGAAACAGAGAATAAAAGGGGGCACTGTGAGTAGAGAGAATAGGGGAGGGGCATGACAGCAAGAGGAACTGTGATGGGGGGGGTTGTGATTGCTAGGGGCACTGTGATAAAAAAGGGCACTACACTGTAAAGTAAATCGTTACAGTGCAGTCCCCTTTATATCACAGTGCCCCTTTACATTACAGTGCCAGACAGAGGACCGACTCCCCTCTATCCCATCACCAGACATCCCTGCAAACGTCCGTCCAACCCCCATTGGTCCCTGGGAAAATTGGCTGCTCAATCTAAAATGCCCAGGCCTAATTTTTGTCCCAGTCCGGGCCTACACGCACCACACAAGCTTTGGTCTGAAATGACTGGCAGCACTGTAACAAAGTCCCACATCCTAGACCGGTTCCTGTCAGATAGACAGAACACTGATCCAATGCAGTGAAAATGTAATCAGTGTGATGTGTATCATAGGAGCCGGACTAGGAGGCGGTACTTTGTTACAGTTCAAATCCAAGCTTCGTGACAGTAGATCGTCGCTGCTCTGTGTGATCCAGGGGCACTGGCTCACACAGCTGGCAGCCTGCAAATGGTGGGCGCTGGCAGGCTGCAATTGGTGGGCACTGGTAGGCTGTATTTGATGGGCACTGATAAGGCTGCATTTGTTGGGCACTGGTAGGCTGCAATTGGTGGGCACTGGCAGGCTGCAATTGGTGGGCGCTGTCAGGCTGCAATTGGTGGGCACTGATAACCTGTATTTGGTGGGCATTGGTAGGCTGCATTTGATAGGCACTGAAAAGCTGCATTTGGTGGTCACTGATAAGGCTGCAATTGGTGGGCACTGGTAGGCTGCAATTGGTGGGCACTGGTAGACTGCATTTGGTGGGCACTGGCAGGCTGCATTTGATGGGTGCTGACATGGTTGCGTTTGGTGGGCACTGATGAGGTTGTGTTTGGTGGGCACTGGTAGGGTGCAATTGGTGGGCACTGATAGGCTGCATACAATGCATTAATACTTGTATCATTTCCGCAGTCTCTTACCATCTCTTGTATCATGTCCGCAGTCTCTGACCATCTCTTGTGTCATGTCTGCAGTCTCTGACCATCGTTTGTGTCATGTCTGCAGTCTCTGACCATCTCTTGTGTCATGTCTGCAGTCTCTGACCATCTCTTGTCTCATGGCTGCAGTCTCTGAGCATCTGCAGTCTCTGAGCATCTCCTGTATAATTTCTCTAGTCTCTGACCATCTCTTGTATCATGTCTGCAGTCTCTGACCATCTCTTGTATCATGTCTGCAGTCTCTGACCATCTCCTGTAGCATGTTTTCAGTCTCTAAACATCTCCTGTAGTATGTCTGCAGTCTCTGACCATTTTTTGTAACATGTCCCCAGTCTCTGACCATCTCCTGTATCATGTCTGGGGGCTCTTTCTAACAGACCCTCTAACAGAAGTTCCCTCCAGGTCCCATTAGAGTACTCTGCTTCTCTTCCTGTATTTGTTTATTGTTAAGAGATCATAGGAGGATCCCAGGGTAATGAAGACTCCTTAGAGGAGCATCTCTGTTTGTGTTGTTGCCATAGAAACATTTGTAAAGGGGAGGAGTTATTAATATGAACACGCCCACATGGGGGCACCAGAAATATTTCTGCACCCAGGAGTCTGTGACCCTAGGATCGGCCCTAGTCATTGTCTCCTAAATAGTAGCATATATAGCAGTGGATAGATTAAAGTGGTTGTGAAGGCACAAGGTTTTTGAACAGCGATCTGTCATATCCCCTAGACAGTCCCATCCCCCCTTCAGTTAGAACATAGAGAGGGAACACAGTTAACCCATTGATCACCCCCTAGTGTTAACCCCTTCCCTACCAGTGACATTTATACAGTAATCAGTGCATTTTTATAGCACTGATCGTTGAAAGTGTCCGATGTGTCCGCCATAATGTCGCTGTCCCGATAAAATCGCAGATCGCCGCCATTACTAGTAACAAAAATAAAATAATAAAAATGCTATAAATCTATCCCCTATTTTGTAGACGCTATAACTTTTGAGCAAACCAATCAATATACGCTTATTGCGATTTTTATTACCAAAAATATGTGGAAGAATACATATCTGCCTAAACTGAAAAAAAATAGCTTTTTTTAAAAAAAAATGGGGATATTTATTATAGCAAAAAGTACAAAATATTGTGTTTTTTTTTTCAAAATTGTTGCTCTTTTTTTTTTTATAGCGCAAGAAATAAAAACTGCAG
>CM053034.1:171069400-171104924 GCA_028564925.1 Lithobates sylvaticus | reverse complement strand
AATCTGTCTATTGAGCTGTATCAAAAATAACAAAAATAAATAAATAAAAGGGGGGAGGGAGAACACAGGAGAGGGAATAGCAAAGGAAAGGGCAGAGCAAAAAAAAAAGGAAACCGGAGAGCAAATGAAAAGGAAAGGAGAAGAACATAAGAAAAGGAAGGGGGGAAAACACAAATAGAGGACTAAAAGAAAATTAAAGGTAAAGCAAAAGAGATCATATTAAAGTGGAGTGCCCACAAAAAAAAAAAATTAAAAAAAGTCAGCAGCTACAAATACTGCAGCTGCTGACTTTTAATAATCGGACACTTACCTGTCCTAGGGTCCAGCGATGCAGGGGAACGAGACCCCCCTCGTTCCCCGCTCCGCTCGCGGCGCCAGCTTTCTTAATGTGGGAACCCGGCTGTGGCTTCACAGCCGGGCACCCACTACGCATGCGCGAGCGGCGCAGTGCGCCGTGATTCGCCGCTTACTCATCTGGGACACATGACAGGTCCCAGATGACTGTGCGGCGCCTACAGGAAGTGACGTTTAGCCCGGGCAATGAAGGTGGCAGACTACGAGGGACCCCCCTAGGCATTTAGAGGTGAGTAAAAATTTTTTTTTTTTCCAATTATTTTTTATTTATTTTTTTTATGATTTTTAAGCCACATTTTTTTTTTTGGTGGCAACCCCACTTTAAGCATGATTTATTAAAAGACACAATTACTGAAGCAAAGAAAGGTGTAGCCATATAAAGAACAATGTAGGTTATGTGGATTGTAATTACTAACACCCACCTTTATATGTAGACCTTGTGCAGCATTGCTCGGGAAGGGTCTAATGTGCTGGTAGATATAAGAGGCGCCCTGCTCTTGTTCAGCCTGTAATTCTGGGGCAAGTTTATCCAGCTGACCCTGGTGCTCTTTGATAGCCGTTTTCAGTTCATCAATCAGCTTATTCACCTGAAGGAGTTAAATAACAAGAGCTGTTAGTACAATGTAATTCTATGTGTCACACCATTTAGACACAATGCAAGGCCATGAAACCATTTAGCTAATGAGGTACTTGCATTCAATTCTGCTTAAAGGGACATTTTACCTTAAAAGCAATTTGCCTCAAATATCAGAACTGTAATAACTGATAGGTACGAATTCTGAAGTTGATATAACAGAATGTGAGATCCACACCATTAGCATGTCTAAAATGACCTCCAATTCATCTTAGAAAGCTTACCAATCACCTAAGTTACAACAAACAAGGGTCAATGGTGTGAGCTGGCAGCATGTCGCTACAATTAGTAGCACACAGCCGCAGCAATGTGAAATGATGCACGGTTCATGCACGGTTAAACTGCAGTCACATGCTACCATGTAGCTTGCATTCCTGGACCCCAGTCCTTGTAACTTTATTGATGGATCACAGCATTCAACAACCCATAGCATTGTCTGGCAATCATGCCCCTCCATTTCTTGTGTGAGTGTAACTTTTTAACTTTTGGTTATATGTCTATTACAACTGTATTTTTAACTTAAAACACTTTTTTTATTTTTAACTTTAACACTAAAGGGATTGTAAAGTCTCATTATTTTTTTTAATAAAAAAACAAACATGTTATGCTTACCTGCTCTGTTGCAGTGGATTTGCACAGAGCAGCCCGGATCCTCCTCTTCTCGGGTCCCTCTTTTGTGATCCTGGCCTCTCCCTCCTGTTCAGTTCCCCCACAGCAAGCAGCTTTCTATGGGGCACCCGAGCCGAGTCACAGCTCCCTGTGTCCATTCAGACACGGAGCCCCGACCTGGCCCTCCCCCTCTCTCCCCTGATTGGCTAGCTGACTTTGATTGACAGTAGCAGGAGCCAATGGCACTGCTGCTGTGTCTCAGCCAATCAGGAGGGAGAATTTTCGGATGGCTAAAACACTTGTGGACGTTGCTGGACAGAGGGTAAGTATTAGGGGGGCTGCTGCACACAGAAGGCTTTTTATCTTAATGCATAGAATGCATTAAGATAGAAAAAACCTTCTGCCTTTACAACCCCTTTACCATTTTGTTATATACATATTATTTTTTACTCTTCTTTAACTTGGCTATTTGCAACTTTTTGAGCCTTGGTTATATATCTATTTTTTGCTTTTTTTTTTGTTTTATTTGATTATATACAGTATCTATTATTTGTAACTTTTATATATTTTAAACTTTTAGTTATATATCTCTTTTGCAACTTTTTGACCTTTTGAAGGTATTTGTTACCTTCTGACTTTTGGTTATAAATTATTTATCTGCACTGTTTTGATTTTTGGTTCAATACCTATTATTTGCAACTTTTAGAATTTGGTCAAAAAGTTACAAATCTATTCTATTATTTACAAGTGTGTGGCATTACAATTTAGAAATATTATGCAAATGGTGATGTGTGACTTTTTCAGTACATTTATAGGAAAATACTTCTAAGAAATGCACCATTGTAGTTACCAAACAAAAATCCCCATCAGATGACAAAAGCCATGCAGTGAATGATCAATAACTACTTTATCAGATAAACTAGGGTTGATTATTTACTAAATGAGTAGAGCATGTTTATATTACAAAGTGAATTTTTACTTAGCTTAGCGAATGAGGTAAAGCTGTGCTGACTTCAATTATCAGGTCGATCAAAACATTTTTTTTTATTTCCTTACACAAAATTATGTTTTCTTCGCAAAGAGAATTTTCCTTATTTACTAAGCCAAGTCAAAATTCACTTTTTGAAGTGAATATGCTCTACTACATTAGTAAATCAACCCCAGTATAATACATTGGGGCCAAAAATACATCCCAACCCATGAAATGAAATAAGAACACCACCCTCAATAGAAGAAAGGAATGCCCTACAAACAGACACATACAGTATACAAATTAAATTTCATAACAGATACTGAGGTTGATTTAGTAAAGGCAAGTAGGCTGTTCACATTGCATGGGAAGTTGCACTTTGCAAGGGATTTTGCCCCAGAGCTTAGTGAATGTAGTGAAGTTTCACTTTGCAAAGAATACCCAATCGTGTGGAATCGCAATGCAAATAAAGAAAATGCATTTTAGCTTACACATGATTTGATGATGGAAGCCAGCAAAACTTTACCTCATTCACTCAGCTCTGGGGAAAATTTCCTTGCAAAGTACAACTTCTCTTGCAGTGAACAGCCTATCGCTTTTAGTAAATCATCCCCACGATCTCAGGCAATGGGGAAAAATAAACACATTAAAGGAGACTTACTAAAACCGAAGCACTCAGAATCTGGTGCAGCTGTGCATGGTGGCCAATCAGATTCTAACTTCAGCTTGTTTAATTAAGCTTCAACAATAAAACCTGGAAGCTGATTGGTTTTCTATGCAGAGCTGCACCAGATTTTTCTTGCTCTAGTTTTAGTAAATAACTCCCATTACATTATAAAAATACATTTATTACTTTCCAAGAGTGTTCAAGATAGAACACCTATCAGGGGAAAACATAAATCCTCGAAATTTTGAAATAAATATTTACAAAATATATCTTTAACCAAACAGGGAATTGCACTAGGCATCAAATATTAAACTACGATGATAACTCTTGGCGCAAGTGCATTGAAAGCATATATATATATATATATATATATATATATTATATAAATATAAAATATATATATATATATATATATATACATAGAGAAAGAGAGATCTATATAGATATATATATATATATATATATATATATATAGATATATAGATATATCTATATATATAGATAGAGAGAGAGAGAGAGAGACAGAGAGATCTATACTGTATAGAGATATATATCTCTATATATATGAATAATATAACCATATTAAGGATCACCCTCTGTACAATGTGCCCTCTATCCCCATACCTCCCAACTTTCTGAAATGGGAATGAGGGACACCTATTAGCAAAAGTACGTAGGCGTAGGGCATGCCCCCTGCCATGCCCCCCTTAAAGGAGAACTGTACAAAAAATAAATGATTGGTTAAACCCACAAGTGCTTTTTTACCACTATTATTCCTTTATATGGGCCTTTGGAATTTAGAAATGCAGCAATTCAGAAATTGAATGAAAGATTTAGCACTGGGAAACACTTTTTGAAAGATAAATAGTGCATTTTATATACAACTATATAGAGCAAACCAAAATGAGGGACAAATGAGGAGGAATGAGGGACAGAGGGACATTGCACTGAATGATGGACAGTCCCTCAAAATCAGGGACAGTTGGGAGCTATGTATCCCTGTTTGATAAAACTAAACTATGTAAATGCCTAATCATTTGAGTCATTAGCAATGGAGCTACACTATGGACTACAGCTATAAACTAAAGACTAACATAAGGGGTTCAATAATCATTTATGTTTGTTGTATCCGTGAACCATGATATAAAGAAGCTATATTCTTGCAATCGTTTTGGTATTGTCTTGGCAGTTATATTTTCCAGCCTGCAGGTGTCACTGCTGCAGTTGGCTTCCAGCTGATAGTGTCCAACCAATGGCTAAACCTTTGCATGGATGAAAGTGTTAACAGCTTCAGTAAATGCTACACACCGTTCCTAAAATACAGCTATGCTTTATAGCCAAAATGTTAGCCTCCGTCTCCTTATGATCAGACAACACAGCAGGAGAGGGATGAGGATCTCAGTATGAAACATCATGACACAGGTAGTCTTTGCTGCAGAAGCAAGAATACATACATACATATGGCATGTTAATGTGGGTATACAGTAAATACCGAGCTTCCAACTCTCCAACTGTCTCTTTATTGGAACCAAATCCTCCTGTCCCGCTTTCCTCCTCAGCTGTCCCTCTTTTTGGGCTGATATATAGATCGCTATGAAAAATGCACTTTATAACTACCAAAACTCTTAGGCCCCATGCACATGAGTGTATAATGGCGCATACACGCGGTCGGACTTTCCGACGGGAAATTTTCGATGTGAGCTTGTTGTCGGAAAGTCCGACCGTGTGTATGCTCCATCGAACATTTGCTGTCGCAATTTCCGGCCATAATTGTTTGAGAGCAGGTTCTCAAATCTTCTGCCAACTTCACTTGTTATCGGAAAGTCTGATCATGTGTACACAAGTCCGTTGCACAAAAGCTCACGCATGCTCGGAATCAAGCATAAGGAGCCGCACTGGCTATTGAACTTCCTTTTTCTTGGCTCGTCGTACGTCTTGTACATCACCGCGTTCTTACGTTTGCAATTTTCTGACAACATTTGTGTGACCGTGTGTATGCAAGACAAGTTTGAGCCAACATCCTTCGGAAAAAAAATCCACGGTTTTGTTGTCGGAAATTCTGATCGTGTGTACGCGGCATTAGATTTATGCAGGATCTCACTGCCAGCAACATCCTGTTTAACCACTTTAAGACCAGTTTTGGATTTTAGGTGTTTACATGTTTAAAACATTTTTTTTTGCTAGAAAATTACTTACAACCCCCAAACATTATATATTGTTTTTTTTCTAACACCCTAGAGAATAAAATGGCGGGAGTTGCAATACTTTTTTTCACACCGTATTTGCGCAGCGGTCTTACAAGCGCACTTTTTTTGAAAAAAAAATCACTTTTTTGAATAAAAAAATAAGACAATAGTAAAGTAAGTCCAATTTTTTAATATATCATGAAAGATAATGTTAAGCTGAGTAAATTGATAGCCAGCATGTCACGCTTCAAAATTGCGCCCACTCGTGGAATGGCGTCAAACTTTTACCCTCAAAAATCTCCATAGGGGACGTTTAAAAAATTCTACAGGTTGCATGTTTTGCGTTACAGAGGAGGTCTATGGCTAGAATTATTGCTCTCGCTCTACCGATCGCGGCGATACATCACATGTGTGGTTTGACCACCATTTTCACCACCGTTTTCATATGCGGGCGCTACTCACGTATGCGTTCACTTCTGCACGCAAGCTTTTCTTATTTATTTTACTTGATTTTATTTATTTTTACACTGTTTTTTTTTTTTTTTTTTAATTGGGTCACTTTTATTCCTATTACAAGGAATGTAAACATCCCTTGCAATAGAAAAAAAGCATGACAGGTCCTCTTAAATATGAGACCTGGGGTCAAAAAGTCCTCAGATTTCATATTTGGACTCAAATGTTAAAAAAAAAAAAAAAATATGACATTGAAAAAATGTTCCTTTTAGAGGTATGGGCGTAAGTGACGTTTTGACATTGCTTCTGCCCTGCTATGGTATAGAGACGGGTGGGGGCCATCTTAGCCTCACTCATCTCCATACCCAGCAGTGTGAAGGACCCGATCGCCTCCGCCGCTACCGACGGCTCCGGTAAGCGGCGGAGGGCGTGGGAGAGCGGCGGGAGGGGTGGGGTCACCTCTCCCGCCGCCGATAATGGTGATTTTCGCTGCGAATCTGCTGCGGAGACCACCATTATCGTAAATACGACCGGCGCCTGAAGAGATGGATATCTCGATTGTGGCAGCAGCTGCTGCCATTACCGAGATATCCCTCTTCAAAAAAAAGGACGTACATCGTCGTGCGCTGGTCGTAAAGTGGTTAAAAAGTTGCCTGTACAGCATTTGAACTCATATATGATGCGTAAAATTCAGAGAATTCGCCCCTGATTACACATTATTGACATCTACATCTCCCCCTGAATGGGTCATTAATGCAGTGGCAGTGCAGGCACAGAATGATCTCGGTCTTCAGTCATTCCTGGACTGGCTCCATCGAATTTTCGGATCGAAGGATGTTGGGCAGTAGGGTGCGAACAGGGCCACCCACTGTTCAAATTTCAAGTTTATGATGAACCGGTCAGAATTTAGTCATTGTATAGCCGGCTTAAGCCTGTCCCTCTTTTGGTTCAAACCCTTTTTTTTTATCCATCACAGTCCCTTTTATAGGTTTCATTCATCTGTAGAATAAAATGTACCTTAACCACCAAAACTTCCTTTTATTGTTTTAACCATATATTATAGACCACTTTGTAATATGTTCTTTTGCCTAGAGTCAAACAGTACTATGAAAGAAACGTGAAAGTGTTGCCGATTTCAACTGGCAAACCGTCTGATCATTTAAAATTGTCGGTCCTTTTTTGCTTATAGCACAAAAAATTAAAAGCGCAGAGGTGATCAAATGCCACCAAAAGAAAGCTCTATTTGTGGGGGGGGGGCATCGGTTTTATTTGGGTACAGCGTTGCACGACTGCACAATTGTCGCAGTGCCGTATCGCAAAAAATGGCCTGGTCAGGAAGGGGTAAAACCTTCCAGAGCTGAAGTGGTTAAAGTATAGCTAAAGGCACGACTTTTTTCTTAGTTTAAAACAGTGCAGAGGGATTAGAAAGCTTGTCAGAATGTATTGCTGTCTGTGCCCCCACTAAGAAGATTCACCCTATTTGTCCTGTTTACCATTATAAATTAAATTGAAAGTAAAACAAAATCCCCCTTTTTGGGTTGTCCACAGAAATCTTCCAATGGAGAAACTAGTTCTGGTGACCTGGGGATCCCAAAGGAATTCCCTTAATTTGCACTGATTTCCTCTCATTTCCTGTTTGGCTATGGGACAGGAAGTGAAGGTAAATCTCTGCAATGGGACACAGATGGCAAAAAATAATCTGACACGGGTTATAACCCTCCTTTGTTCTATCCTAAGTCATCGGGAACATTGATCTCTGTCATGTTCCTGGCATCCCATCCCCCTACAGTTAGAACACACCTAGGGAAGACACTTAACCCCTTGATCACCCTCTAGTGTTAACCCCTTCTCTGCCTGTGTCATTTTTACATTGATCAGTGCATTTTTATAGCACTGATCAATGTAATAATGTCACTGGTCCCCAAAAAGTGTCATTTATGGTCAGATTTGTCCGCCGCAATGTTGCAGTCCCACTAAAAATTGCAGATCGTCGACATTACTAGTAAAAACAATAATAAAAAGTCCCTTAATTTGTCCAATAGTTTGTAGGCGAGATAACTTTTGCGCAAACTAACCAATATACGCCTATTGTGATTTTGTTTACCAAAAATATGTAGAAGAATATATATCAGCCTAAACTGATGAATAAATGTGTTTTTAAATATATTTTCTTTGGGGTATGTATTTGGGGTATGTATTATAGCAGAAAGTAAAAAAAGTCTTTATTTTTCAAAATTGATGCTCTTTGTTTATAGCAAAAAAAAATTAAAACGGCAGAGGTAATCAAATACCACCAACAGAAAGCTCTATTTGTGTGAAAAAGAGGATGTCAATTTTATTTGGGTACAACGTTGCACGACCACGCAATTGTCAGTTAAAGCGAAGCAGTGCCGTATCACAAAAATTGGCCTGGTCATTAAGGGGGCAAATCCTTCCAGGGCTGAAGTTGTTAAATACACTTACAAATTTAAGCCAAACTCCAGTTAATACTTTATAAGCAGTTGCAGCAGACAGTTTTTTTTTTTATCTTTTGGAATAAAGGTTTTACATATAAATAAAATCTGATCATTGCAAGCACCCCAAATAGTGTTAAATGGTTTGTTTCATCTTTGCAACTGATACATTTTGCTGGAGAGCTTGTTCTTTTGAAAAACAATAGACTTACTGGCTGGTAAGATAAAAATAGAAGAAAGAAAGCCTAAAAAAAGAAAATGAATGCAGCCATCACATCTAATGCCGCATACACACGGTCGGAATTCTCGACGGAAAAAGCTCTGATGGTTTTCCCGTCGGAATTCCGACGGAATTTCGCTCAAACTGCCTACACATGGTCACACCAAATTCCAACGGTCAATAACACCGCGGCATACAACATGTTCGACAGCACTATAAAAGGGAAGTCTAATGCTTCCGAGCATGCGTCAAATTGTTTCCGAGCATGCGTCGGAATTTTGCGTGTCGAAATGACATACACACCATCAGAAAATCCGATAGAAAGGTTTTCCGTCGGAAAAATTAAGAACAGGTTCTCAATCCAAAGTCCGTCGGAAATTCCGACAGAAAAAGCCCGATGGGCATACACACGGTCGGAAAATCCGAAGAAAAGCTCCCATCGGACTGTTTCCATCGGAAATTCCAACCGTGTGTACGCGGCATAAGAAATCGTAAGCTGCAATATAATAGATGATTGCATTTGGCTATAATAGTATGTTAACTAAAATGTGTATAATGTAAGGGATTTTTTTCTATACTGAGTTCAAACAAACATATACATTAATTTATTGATCCTTGAATTGTCTTTAGTTGAATGTGTACAAGATTAAGATAAAGATCACTTTGTAAATTGCAGTAACCCACAGCAACCATTCAGCAAGCAAAGAGTAAGAGAGTTTTTGCATTCTTTTGTAGAGAAAAGGGGAAAGTGGGTCTTTGTGTTTGTTTTAAATATATTTTTGGCCAAAAGTTTTAATTATTGTATATGGTGTATGTAATATTCAATAAAAATGTATATATTTTGTATTCGGTAATGTTATTGCTGGACTGTCTTAGAGAATATTTATATGTACAAACATACTGACAAACTGACTAAATACATGATAGTCAACAGGGAACTTTAAAAAAAAAAAAAAAACAATATTAAAACTTATTTCTAAATGATTCCCATTATTTCCAATTTTTAGTACTATACTTTTTTCTCTTTTTTATTGCGCAGATAAAACCTATATGATTATAACTTTTTTACATGTAATGCACTGTCGTGCATTTTTCTGCATTTTCAAAAAAGCATAGATAAGAGAAAAATACATTGGGGTTGATTTACTAAAAGAGTCAAGACTGCTCATCTTGCAAAGTGAATGTTCACTGAACTTAGTAAATAAGGTGAAGCTGTCCTTACTTTGAATACCCAATCATGTGGAAGGCAAATAAAGAAAAGGAATTGTACTGGCACATGACAGGATAGGCTCATCGAACATTCACTTTGCAAAGTGAGCAGTCTCAACACCTTTAGTAAATCTGTGTTAAATAGGACTTGTTTACACCAATGCATTGCGGTTCACTTACTAAGAAAGGAGAGACTTCACTTAGTATAGTCAATGTTAATTAAAGAAAAGCAGATCTTCCCTTAGCTTAGTAAGTAGGCTGAAGCTGTATTCATTTGACTACCCAATGATGTGCAAGGAAAAGTAAAAAAATAAATAAAAATTCTCCTACTAATCGATTGGATGATTGCAGTGAACACAGCTTTGGCATTCACTAAGCTCATTGAACATTCACTTTTCTAAGTGAATGGTCTTTAATATCTTAGTAAATTAACCCAATTGAGTCGTAATGCTTTTGGAGTAAGTCCCAGCTTCTACATATTGGGTGCGTTGAGGTGTAATCTGCTGTACCAGAAAACGAAATTGAACATATAGTGCCTAATTCACGTATAAGTATCTGTCTATTTAGAGGCAAGCTTAATCTTTTAACACTAGCTGTACACACATATGTGTTGGGCCTTAATGCCAAGCTGCCACATATATGTATACAACTGGGGTCCCTTCTTTGTGCTGTTAGCTAACTTGGAGACTCTAGCACAGTAAATGTGATGTCACCGGCAGCTCCAGGTCACTGTTTACAATTGAAGGGCGGTGGGCCCAATCATGTGATCACATGACCGGGAAGCCCACGTAACGCCTCGGTGGTACACATTTTTAAAGGCCAGGCTCCTGCTGTCTGTAAAGGTTTAAAGGGTATGTATCCTTCAGTAACCAAAACTGCAGTGTTTGTCCTCATGACACATCACAAGAAGTACCCTCATGGCTAACAGTGGACAGAATTAGAAATAGACTTTAACTTAAAATTAATAAATCCCCAGGACCAGATGGCTTGCACCTGAGGGTACTTAGGGAACTCAGTCAAGTAATTGCCAGAGCACTGTTCCTATTTTTTACTGACAGTCTACTGACTGGAATGGTAGCAGCTGATTGGAGAAAAGCCAATGTAGCACCAATATTTAAAAAAAGGCCAAAATACATCCCTTGGAATTATAGACCAGTTAGCCTAACATCAATAGTATTCAAGCTCTTGGGGGGGATGATAAGGGACTATATACAAGATTTTAGTAATGAAAACAGCATCATTAGAAGTAATCAGCATGGATTCATGAAGAATCGTTCTTGCCAAACCAATCTTTTAACCTTCTATAAGGAGGTGAGCTGCCATCTAGATAAAGGAAGGCCCGTAGACGTGGTGTATCTGGATTTTGCAAAAGAATTTGGCAGAGTTCCCCATAAATGTTAACTGTACAAAGTAAGGTCCGCTGGCATGGACTATAGGGTGAGTACATGGATTGAAAACTGGCTACATAGGCGAGTTCAGAGGGTGGTTATAAATGGGGAGTAGTCAGAATGGTCAGGGGTGGGTAGTGGGGTCCCCCAGGGTTCTGTGCTGGGACCAATCCTGTTTAATTTGTTCATAAACAACCTAGAGGATGGGGTAAATAGCTCAATCTCTGTATTTGCGGACGGCACTAAGCTAAGCAGGGCAATAACTTCTCCGCAGGATGTGGAAACCTTGCAAAAAGATCTGAACAAATTAATGGGGTGAGCAGCTACATGGCAAATGAGGTTCAATGTAGAAAAATGTAAAATAATGCATTTGGGCGGCAAAAATATGAATGCAATCTATACACTGGGGGGGGGAACTCTGGGGGAATCTAGGATGCAAAAGGACCTGGGTGTCCTAGTAGATGATAGGCTCAGCAATGGCATGCAATGCCAAGCTGCTGCTAACAAAGCAAACACAATATTGGCATGCATTAAATAGGGGATTAACTCTAGGGATAAAACGATAATTCTCCCACTCTACAAGACTCTGGTCCAGCCGAGCCTAGAGTATGCTGTCCAGTTCTGGGCACCAGTCCTCAGGAAGGATGTGCTGGAAATGGAGCGAGTACAAAGAAGGGCAACTAAGTTAATAAAGGATCTGGAGGATATTAGTTATGAGGAATGGTTGTGAGCACTGAACTTATTCTCTCTAGAGAAGAGACGCTTGAGAGGGGATATGATTTCTATTTACAAATACCATGCTGGTGACCCCACAATAAAACTTTTTTTGCGGAAACAATTTGATGCATGCTCGTAAACAATTCGACGCATGCTCGGAAGCATTGAACTTAATTTTCTCTCGACGTAGTGTTGTACGTCACCCTGTCCTTTATGGTCGATAGTTCAGAGAACTTGCATGCAAGCCAAGCTTGAGCAGAATTCCGTCGGAAAAAACATCCGAGCTTTAGAGTTTACATACACTTTGAATGGAAAAAAAAAAATTTTCAACTCAGTTTTCTATGTTTTTGCACCTCAGCTTCTAGTCTTTTACATGAATAACCTTAACATGAACCTTAATATCACTTGACCAGTTTACACACATTTAAGTGCATTACATGCAGTTACATGAACTCACACCTATTAATATCAGTTAAAGTTGACCTTTTATTAAATATCACACATTACATAAATCAATAGGGGACATGTCAGCCTTATCAAAAAACATTTTATCGTAGTAAAATGTAAAGGTAAAAAGTACTTTATGCTATGAGTAAGAATTATTGCTCAGTGGTCAATCACGTCTCTTGCATTTGATATCATTAGAGAATACAGAGTGCCAGACTCACCCTACTGGTTATATAAAGGGATCAGTAGGAAATAAAGTCTGTAATGTAATGAGAAAATATGGCTTACCATATGTGTATGTATTTTTACAACCTAAACATAAAACAAGGTTTCTATTATTTCTTAAAGGTAACCCCTGCTAATATTAACATGGGAGCTGCTAATGCTAGTTGTTTTCTAAAAATGCTTTTTACATACCTGCCAATTTTTGAGATGGGAATGAGGGACACCTATCAGCAAAAATATGCAGGCATAGAACACCCCCCCGCTACGCCCCCTTAAAGGAGAATTGTACCAAAAAAAAACAAGATTGGTTAAACCCACAAGTGCTTTTTTACCACTACTATTCCTTTATATTGGCTTTTGGAATTTACAAATTCATCAATTTAGAAATCAGATGAAAGGTTTAGCGCTGGAAAAAACTTTTTGGTAGTTAAAAAGTGCATTTTATATACAACTATAATAAATTTTGATAGGCTAAAGTGTGCATATACACTGGCCAGTACCCCTAGGGGATGCTTAGGGTAAAGATAGACACTAAGAGAGCAAATGCATATACTCTCTTAGTGTCTATCTTTACCCTAAGCATCCCCTAGGGGTACTGGCCAGTGTATATGCACACTTTAGCCTATTAAAATGTATTATATTCAATTCTGGGATGCGATAGACCATTTGTATTTTTACCAAACCTTGCCCAAATATTCTCTGTTTATATACAACTATATAGATCAGACCAAAATGAGGGACAAATGAGGAGGAGGGACATTGCTCCAAATCAGGGACAGTCCCTCCAAATCAGGGACAGTTGGGATCTATGTTTTTATCTGGCAGTCATGATGATCTTCGGCCTTCACTTCGACTTTAGTGTCCTGAAACAAAAATGCGGCCAGAGAATTCAGAGAAATACTTGGCAGTGTGAAACAGTTAGCAAGACACTCTTTGTATTTAAAGAGCTTCTTCACTTGGTTTGAAAAAATAAAAGTCAGCAGCTACAAATACTGTAGCTGCTAACGTTTAACAAAAGGACACTCACCTCTCCAGTGATCCAGCGACATCCTTACTCAGGCCAGTTCTTTGCCGGCCTTCGGGTTCCTGGCCCCGGCATGTTAACTGTGGGAAGACAGCTTTTACTCCTGGTGGCTTTACAGCCGGCTTCCCACATGAGCGAGCTGTGCTGTGCTTTGTGAATGGTTCCACAGCCTTCTGGGACCTGTGAATGGTTCCACAGCCTTCCGGGACCTATGACATGTCCCAGAAGGTTGCAGGCAGGTGGGGGGGGGGGGGGTTCTGGAGGAATCACCTAGGCAATCTGACAGGAAGTGGAAGGGGACACCTGTCAAAACCAATTTAGGGGATGAATGGAAATCTTGTTCACACTTGCTTTATTCTCTGAAGAGTAGACAGTACTCAGAGCACCACCTGCTGTACCCCTTGAACCCCACACTAGCATGCTTTGCACACGATTGTGGGATAGTTACAGAGCAGCCCCATTCACTTCACATAGTATCCGTCAAAAGAGACAGCGGGTATTACTGGACCACCAGGTATGCCACCCTAGACCACGGGAAATGCCAATCAGTGCCCTGACAGCTGACAATCAGTGCCAACCCAAAATGCCTGCCAGTGCCACCAGTGATGCCTATCAGTTAAATCCATCAGTGATAGCCATCAGTGCCCATCAATGCCCATCAGTGCCGCCTTTAGTGCCCATCAGTGCTGCCTATCAGTGCCCATCAGTGCCCAGCAGTGCCATCTATCAGTGCCACCCATAAGTACCCATCAGTTCAGCCTTTCAGTGCCCATCAGTGTCCCCTATCAGTGCCCATTCCTGCCCACCAGTGCCACCTATGAGTGCCCATCAGTGCCGCCTACCAATGCCCATCAGTGCCGCATATCAGTGCCACCTATCAGTGTTGCCTATCAGTGCCGCCTATCAGTACGCATCATCAGTGCCCATCAGTGCCACCTCATCGGTGCCGCCTTATCAGTGCCCATCAGTGTAGCTTATCAGTGCCTATCAGTGAAGGAGAAAACTTACTTATTTACAAAATTTTATAACAAAAACTAAGAAAAACTTTTTTTTTTTTCAAAATTTTCTGTCTTTTTTTATTCGTTTAGCAAAAAATAAAAACCGCAGTGATTTAAAAAATGACAGCGCTAAAAGCTGAAAATTGGCCTGGGCAGGATGGTGCGAAATTGCCCGGTATTGAAGTGGTTAATTAAATGGTATACTATAAGTATTTGTGTGATCTCTCTTTGCACATCTTGAATACAACATCCAAAAAACGAAAGTTATCACTTATCCGTGATATAATGATATCCAGTGGTCTTCTTGTGCTCTGAAGTTGCACCTGATCAGCGCATGCATGGTAACACCATTCAAAATATAAAACAATACCGCTCATGCGCTATACATGTCAGTTGCACTTCTAAGCAGCATGGAGTGCCCACACCAGCCAAGCACAAAGGAGATTATGTCTGGCACCAAACTGATCGTTATTCTCTTCTACATTTGTGTGAACTCTTATTAATAATTTGGATAGATCATAGCTAGGATTATATAAATTGTATAAAACTCAACTTTAGGCATCATCTATATACTTGCATAAATCACTAACCCCAGTCCGACAGATGTGTACTCCTCCAAACTCCTTACCATAAACAGTATTAAAAGCATCTGCTTTCCAGCCGCTATTAGGTGCTGCTTATGACTAGACATGTGCAGTTTGTTTTGTTCCGAATTGAAATTAAGACACATTTTAGTTTTTTCGGAAATTCAGATGTATTCGAATTTCCGAATTACAATAGTACCGAATTTAAACGAATCAAAAATAATGGGAAAAAAATTTGGATGGAGTTCGAATCGATTCAAATAGTTTTCAAATCATTTTAGAATAGTTTTCGAATTTGAAATGTTTTCGAATTCGAAAAATTTTCAAATTCTAATTCAAAAAGTTTTCAAATGCAAATCGTTTTTCAATTTCCAAAGAGAATAACATAGAATAGAAAATAAAGGAATGTAATAGAAACAAATCTAATAGAATAGAAAATAATATAACATCAAGTTAAAGAATATAATATAATAGAGTAAAACAGAACAAAATAGAAAATAAAAGAATAGAAAAAAAATTATAGAAAAGAATAGAAATTAAAATAAAATAGAATAGAATAGAAAGAATATAACCATTTCCAAAAATTCTAATAGAATCAATTCGAATTTGAATAGAATAGAAAAGAATAGATTAGAATAGAATAGAAAATAACAGAATAGTATAGCAAAAACAAAAGAACAGAAAAGAATAGAAAGAAAATAACCATTTCCCAAAATTCGAATAGAATCAATTCGAATTTGAATAGAATAGAAAAGACTCGATTAGAATAGAAAATAACAGAATAGTATAGAAAAAACAACAGAACAGAAGAGAATAGAAAGAAAATAACCATCTTCCGAAATTCTAATTTAGAATAGAATACATTTGAATTTGAAAAAAAATAGAATAGAATAGGATAGGATAGAAAAGAATAGACTAGAATTGAAAATAAAATAATAGAATAGAAAAGAATAGAATAGAATAAACAAATAGAAAAAGAATATAATTCAAAAAACAATAGAATAGAATAGAAATAGAAAAAGAATATAACCCTTTCCCAAAATTCAAATAGCATCAATTCGAATTTGAATAGAAAGAATAGATTATAATAGAATAGAAAATAACAGAATAGTATAGAAAAACAACAGAACAGAACAGAATAGAAAGAATATAACCATCTTCTGAAATTTGAATTTTGAATAGAATAAATTTGACTTTGAATAAAAAATAATAGCATAGAATAGGATAGAAAAGAATATAATAGAGAATAAAATAATAGAATAGAAAAGAAAAGAATATAATAGATTCAAAAATAAAATAGAAAAAAAATAATAGAATAGAATAAACAAATAGAATAATAATATATATATAAATATAATAATAATAAATAGAATACTAATATAATTTAAAAAACAATAGAATAGAATAGAATATAAACCATATAACCCTTTCCCAAAATTCAAATAGCATCAATTCGAGTTTGAATAGAAAATAATAGATTATAATAGAATAGAAAATAACAGAATAGTATAGAAAAAAAACAACAGAATAGAATAGAAAGAATATTACCATCTTCCGAAATTTGAATTTCAAATAGAATAAATTTGACTTTAAATAGAAAAGAATAGAATAGGATAGAAAAGAATAGAATAGACAATAAAATAATATAATAGAAAAGAATATACTAGAATATAATAGAGTAAATAAATAGAAAAAGAATAGAATAAAAAAAAATTGAATAGAATAGATTAGAAAGAATATAACCATTTCCCAAAATTAGTCCAAATAGAATCAAATCTAATTTGATTATAATAGAAAAGAATAGATTAGAATAGGAAGATGGTTATATTCTTTCTATTCTATAATATTCTGTGTTTTTTTCTATACTATTCTGTTATTTTATTTTCTATTCTAATATATTCTTTTCAATTCTATTCAAATTCCCAAATTTCTATTCTATTCTATATCTATTTTAAATTATATTCTTTTCTATTCTATTCTTTTCTATTTGAATTTTAGAAGATGGTTATATTCTTTCTATTTTATTCTATTATTTTATTATTCTATTTGTTTCTTTTCTATTCTATTCCATTCTATTTGTTTATTTTCTATTCTATTTTGTTCGGCTTTAGTCTATTATATTCTATTCCTTTATTTTCTATTCTATTTGGAAATTGGAAAACTTTTCGAATTCGAAAACTATTCGAGTTTGAAAACGATTGGAATTGGAAAACTTTTTCGAATTGGAAAACATTTCGAATACGAAAACCATTCAAATTCGAGACCTTTTCTAAAACTGAATCAAAATCTATTCAAATCGATTTGAATTATAATTCGGAAAATTTGAATCAATTTGAATACGAATAAACAAAACTAATTCTGAAAATTAATTAAACGGGTTAAACAAATTTAACTAAACCGATTTATGTAAATAACGAAATAAAACAAATGTTGTCTATGTCTATTTATGACAGTTATTTAGCCATTTACAATCGGGTTCATGAACAGGCTGTGCAGATCCAAGCCAAGATATTTTGGAATTTATAATGGACTGCTTCATGTCTCAGGCTGAGCTGTATTCGTGCAGAGATGTGAAGTTACTGAAAAAATCACTTTAACCACTTCTGCCCCAGAAGGTTTTACCCCCCTTAATGAACAGGCCATTTTTTGTGATACAGCACTGCGTCAAATGCACGGTCATGCAACACTGTACCCAAATAAAATGTAGATCCTTTTTTTTCTCACAAATAGAGCTTTCTTTTGGTGGTATTTGATCCCCGCTGCGGTTTTTATTTTTTGCGCTATAAACAAAAAAGGAGTGACAATTTTGGAAAAAAAAAAACAATATTTCTTACTTTCTGCTATAATACATATGCAATAAAAAAAATAAAATGTCTACATTAATTTATTCATAAATGTCTTCATCAATTTATTCATACATTTCTTCATCAATTAATTTATTAATTTATCAATTCATTTCTTCATCAATTTAGGCCAACATGTATTCTGCTACATATTTTTTTTTTTTTTTTTTAAATCCCAATAAGCTTATATTGATTGGTTTGCGCAAAAGATATTGCGTCTACAATCTATGGGCTATTTTTATGGCATTTTAATTGTTTTTTTTTTTTTACCAGTAATGGCGGCAATCAGCGTTTTTTTAGCGGGACAGCGACATTGCGGCGGACAAATCTGACACCTAACTGACACTTTTGACACTTTTTTGGGAACCAGTGACATTATTAAAGTGATCAGTGCTAAAAATATGCACTGTCACTGTACTAATGACACTGGCAGGGAAGGATTTAACATCAGGGGCAATCAAGGGGTTAATGTGTCCCTAGGGCAGGGATGGCGAACTTTGGCACCCCAGATGTTTTGGAACTACAGTCCTCATAATGCTCATGCACTCTGCAGTGTAGTTGAGCATCATGGGAAATGTAGTTCCAAAACATCCGGGGTGCCAAGGTTCACCATCACTGCTCTAGGGAGTGCTTGCTAACTGTGTGTGTGGGGGGGGTGGTCTGACAGGATGAAGACAGAGATCGGTGTTCCTGCTTAGCAGGAATACCGATCTCTAGCTTCTTCCCCGTCAGAATGGCGATCTGCCTTGTTTACATAGGCAGATCGCCATTCTGCCTCTCTGGGGAATGATTGCGGGTGGCCGATGGACATTGGGTCCACCTGACCCGCTGATTGGCTCCCCCTCTGTCCAATCAGCATGTGCCCAAGCCACCAGTGTCTATTGCATGAAATGATGTACAGGTACATCAGTTCGCACAACTTAGCCAACCTGCCACAGTACGTCTGCGGTAGGCGGTCGGAAAATGGTTAAAGTAGAACTCTATGCAAAACTTTTTTCTTTTTATTTTGGATAGAGTAAGAGAAGGTTAGAACCTCTCTCAGATTTTTTTTTCCATTTGTGTGCCATTTTGGTGATTTCACTTCAGGAAGAAACAGGAATTCCGCGTAAACACGAGCGATTTTTCCGTCGGAAAAAACTTGGATGGTTTTTCCAACAGAATTCCACTCAAGCTTGTCTTGCATACACACAGTCACACAAAAGTTCGCTGAACTTTCGAACGCCAAGAACGCAGTGACGTACAACACTACGACGAGCCGAGAAAATGAAGTTCAATGCTTCCGAGCATGCGTCCAATTGTTTCCGAGCATGCATAGGAATTTTGCGCTTTGGAATTGGTACAGACGATCGGATTTATTAACTATTAACAAATAGTAACTTTCTCCGACCGAAAAATTGAGAACCAGCTCTCAATCTTTTGCTGGTGGAAATTCGGCCAGCAAAAATCTGATGGAGCATACACACGGTCGCATTTTTGCTGGCCGAATTTCCGATCGTGAAGTGTGAGGAAATCCCTGCAAACTAAGGACTCTCTTGGGTTTCCCCTTTGGGAATCCCAAAGTCCCCATTGGAACATTCCTCCTCTATTACTTTTCTGGAGACAACCCAAAATTTGGGATTTTCTTTACTTTTACTTTTGATGATAATGGTAAACAGGACAAATAGAGAGGGAGAATCTCCTTAATTTTAACTTTTATGTAAACAAGGCATTTCCCCGTTCTGCCTAGTGACAAGACAGAGATCTACTGCTCCCTGTCATCGGGAGCAGTGATGGCTGTCGTGTCCTAGGTAGCCCACCCCCCCCCCACAGTTAGAATCACTCCCTAGGACACACTTAACCCCTTTATCGCCCCCCATTGTTTAACCCCTTCCTTGCCAGTGTAATTTAAATAGTAATCAGTGCATTTTTATAGCACTGATCGCTGTATAAATGCCAATGGCCCAAAATAGTGTAATGTCTCTAGTCACTATAAAAATCGCAGATCGCCGCCATTACTAATAAAAAAAATTAATAATAAAAATGCCATAAATCTATCCCCTATTTTGTAGACGCTATAACTTTTGTGCAAATCCATCAATATACGCTTATTGCGATTTTTTTACCAAAAATATGTAGAATAATACATATCGGCCTAAACTGAGGAAAAAAAATAATTTAAATATATATTTGGGGGATATTTATTATAGCAAAAAGTAAAAAATATTGCTTTTTTTTCAAAATTGTCGCTCTTTTTTTGTTTATAGCGCAAAAAATAAAAACCGCAGAGGTGATCAAATACCACCAAAAGAAAGCTCTATTTGTGGGAAAAAAAGGACGTCAATATTGTTTGGGTACAACATCACACGACCGCGCAATTTTCAGCTAAAACGACGCAGTGCCGAATCGCAAAAAAATGCTCTGGTCGGGAAGGGGGTAAAATCTTCTGGGGCTGAAGTGGTTAATTTTACATTTCTATCAGTAATGGTTTGAAAAATATTTAATGTAAATGTTTTATAATATTTTACGCAAAGTTGGTCTGTTTCAAATTCCCTATACCATTGTACATCAAATCAATCAATATTATGTATTCCTCTGTCCAAGAGAGCGCCAATTAGAGTTTTTTCATTGGCTAATATCCCATATGATGTTCTGCATGCATATTAATAAACGTACACATGACAACAAAAAAACTTTCCATAGCCTCAATGGGCTTCTCCAATGGGCTGTTAAAGACACAAAGGGCTGGCACAAATTAGTCATTTATATATACAAAAAGCACTATAAAGGCCAGCTGCAGGTAGTTCTGAAAAGTGCATTTTAATAGGGTGCTATTCACCAGGGAAACAAATGTGGGGCAAAGTAGTTTGCACTACAGAGTTTAGTGCAAGACCCTGGTCATTCTCTCGGAGCAGAATCAATCATTTGTTCAGACTGTGAGAGTCAGAGTTGGTGAGTGAAAGGGCCCCCATATATAAACAAGTCAATAACTCATTGTGCTGCATTGTTGAAGGGGAGAGCCATGCTTTCAAGAGGCCGCCCTTGCATCTTTTCCAATGAGTTTTACTTTGGAAGTACAAACTAACATTAAGGTTTTGTTGCTGGCTTGCGGAAAGTATGGCGAACTATCAAGGGTTGAAATAAAAACTTTAGAGGAATGTTGGCTATAGTAAAACAGTGAAAATCTACAGTGGTTTTTGGGTCAATTCTACTTATTTAAGTTCAATTCCACTGTTCCTTTTTTATTATTTTTAAATAATCTAGGGCTGTTACTGATTAAAATTTTCGTGTTCAATTACCGTATTTATCGGCGTATAACACGCACTTAAAATCGGGGGAAAGTCGCGGGTGCGTGTTATACGCCGATACCCCCCAAAAAATGACAAAAATGGCAAGCGCCGCTGAAAAATAGCGAGCGCTGCCGAAAAAGACCGAATCACGGGCGGAAAAAAACAAAGCGGGCCGGAAAAGACTGAGCAGACTGTTCGGCTCTGCTCGTAGTCCCGCCTCCCTGCGCTCGCTCCGGAAACAGCAGGGAGGCGGGACCGCGAGCGGAGCCGAACAGTTTGGCTCGGCTTTTTCCGCGGCCGCTTCGGTCTTTTTCGGCCGCGCTTCGGTCTTTTTTGGCGGCGCAACGCGACAGTGCGTCTCGGCGGCGGGAAATTTAAACCCGGACAAGACTGAAAATGACGCTGGCAAGCTACAATGACACCGGGCAAGGCTGCAATGAAGCTGGGCAAGGCTGCAATGACGCTGGGCAAGCTACAATGACACTGGGCAAGCTACAATGACACTGGGCAAGCTGCAATGACACTGGGCAAGCTGCAAATGACGCTGGGCAAGGCTGCAAATGACGCTGGGCAAGCTGCAAATGACGCTGGGCAAGCTGCAAATGACGCTGGGCAAGCTGCAAATGACGCTGGGCAAGCTGCAAATGACGCTTAAATGTAAGTTTTTTTTTTTCCCTAAACTTCCCTCCTAAAACTTTTTTTCCTTAAAATGCCCTCCTAAACTTGGGGTGCGCGTTATACGCCGGTGCGTGTTATAGGCCGAAAAAATACGGTAATCAATTTTATTTTTTAGAATAATCGACTAATTTCGATTAATTATAACGCACATACAGATCCAACCACTTTTAGCTGATCTCCTTGCATTGCAACTCTGCATTAGTCAGTGGTAAATGTGGTATACACTATATACAATCACCCGACACTAGTTCGTTTCCACAATCCATGATTTAACTTCACAGTTCACAAATACGTTTTAAATTCAAACTGTAGCACTGACGTAAGTAATTTTTTTTTCCACAGTAGCGTGACAATCCCTCCACCTCCAGTCTAACTAATCACTCTCACCTTATGGCATGGACCCCTGTGTAAACAGGTGGTTATGCAAGCGGGTATCAAAAGGGTTAACACGGACCATAAAATTCTCTCACGTCTCCTTAGATATCAGCAAAGACGCCAGGTCATGGGTAGAAAGAAAACATCTAAGTGCTCACCGCTTAAGTATAAGATTACATTTTTGTGTTCAAACACAAACTACTCATATAAAGATGATAAAAAAAAAGCCGACAATCGTGTTAGTTCCGTAGGGCAGCAGGGCATGCGTAGCTCCTCCCCCGTACGCGTTACGTTCAATCAGAACTTCAACATCACTGGACTCCTCCCCCTTCCCTTCGTTAGCAGACGGAGGCACTTGGGGAAGGGGGAGGAGTCCGGTGACGTCAATGTCCGTGACGTCACCGGATCTCCTACGGAACTCCCTGAAGACCCGGAAGCCAGCGGAGAGGTGAGTACAGTTCAAAAGAATTTTGATTGATCAAAAAAATTCATCGATTAATCGAGGAATTAATCTTTAATTTCCACAGCCCTAAAATAATCAGCTAAGCTTTTGATGCAATACTCTTCTTCTCCCTGGCTCTATCCCTCGAAGATCCCGCTGGTCCAAAGACAGAAAGTGAAAGTAGAGGCAGTATAAACACTCTAAACATTGCGCTTGAAGTTCAATCATTTACTATGGCCCTCCAGTTGTTCAGGAACTACAATTCCCATCATGCTTAGTCATGTCTGTGAATGTCAGTTTTACAATGCCTCATGGCATGTGTAGTTCAGCTGGAGGGCCGTAGTTTGGAGACCCCTGATTTAGACCTATGGATTCTGTATGCTGTTTAGTATTTTACATATGTTAAGCTACAATTACCTGTACTCTTTGGGGTGGTGGACCTCAGAGGTCCAAGAGGTCAGATTAAAAAAGTAGATTGGAGACCCATAAAAGGCCCAAGGCATCCACCTAAAAAAAGAGGGGAGAGGCAAGAGAGCCCTTATATTGTACTGTGGGGAAGATTTACTAAAACTGGAGCACTCAGAATCTGGTGCAGCTGTGCATGATAGCTACATAGTTACATAGTTAGTAAGGTTGAATAAAGACACCAGTCAATCCAGTTCAACCTGAGCGAGTGTGGGTGCGTGTCTACAATTGTCCCTATCCCTGTACATTGTGTCTCATTAACCACTTCAATACAGGACATTTTCACCCCCTTCCTTCCCAGACCAATTTTTAGTTTTCAGTGCTGTCGCACTTTGAATAACAATTGCGCGGTCGTGCGATGTTGCACCCAAACAAAATTGACGTCTTTTTTTCCCCACAAATAGAGCTTTCTTATGGTCACCTCTGCGGTATTTATTTTTTGCGCTATAAACAAAAGAAGAGCAACAATTTTGAAAAAAAACAACACAAAAACACACATTTTTCCCAAGTTTAGGCCAATACGTATTCTTCCACATATTTTTGGTAAAAAAAAAACGCAATAAGCGTATATTGATTTGTTTGCGCAAAAGTTATAGCATCTACACAATAGAGGATAGATTTATGGCATTTTTTTTTTTTTACTAGTAATGACGGCGATCTGCGATTTTTTTTATGACTGTGACATTGTGACAGACATATCAGACACTTTTGACACATTTTTGGGACCATTCACATTTACACAGCGACCAGTGCTATAAAATTGCACTGATTACTGTGTAAATGTGACTGTCAGGGAAGGGGTTAACACTAGGGGGCGATCAAGGGGTTAAGTGTGTCCTAGGGAGGTGTTTCTAACTATAGGGGGTGGTACTGGGAAAACACCACCGGTCTCCTCTCCTTTGACAGGACTAGGATCTGTGTGTTTACACACACACAGATCCACAGTCCTGCTGTGTTCCCGGTCAATCGCGGGTGCCCGACGGACATCGTGGCCGCTGGGCACGCGCACCGGGTCCCGAGCACACGCCCCTAGATGGCCGGGAAGGGGAGGACGTCATATGACGCCCGCCCAGGATGGGAGATCCCATCTGCGGGCGTCATATTACTATAGCTGGGATGTGAAGTGGTTAAGATGCTCATCTATTATATTATTATTCATTTAAAGTACCCATATAGCACCGTCAATTTACGCAGCGCTCCACACATACTCACATCGGTCCCTATCCTCAAGGAGCCCACAATCCAAGATCCCCAACTCACATTTATATACTAGGGCCAACATTCTGTGAACACACGGCTCCATCTCCATGCGGGGCTGCAGCAGATTTTGCACGCTCCAGTCTTAGTAAATTCCCCCGTATGTATCTCGATTCCACTGGGAACCCAATTCTGGACCCTTTATCGCTTGGGTCTCAAACTTTTTAAACAAAGGGCTAGTTTACTGTTCTTCAGACTTTAGGAGGGCCGGACTGTGGCCATCAGGAGTAGACAAGGTCCCAGCATCAGTTGGAGTAAACAATGCCCCACCTTTGTTGTCAGTGAGGAATTGTGCCCCATCATTAGTGTCATTGGGCCACATTGTTGATACCATTGGATGGAACTGTGGCCCCTCAGTTAATGAAATATTGCCTCAATGGCCGGATAAAACCAAGCAAAGGGCTACATCTGGCCCCCAGGTCACAGTTTGGAGACCACTGCTCTATGGGTTCCCAGGCGGGTATTGTATTGGTAGGATAAGAGGTAAAAAGTCTGTCAATGAAACAAATGGCAGAGGTGCCTGGTGTTGTGTGTATAAGGATGAGTTGGAGTCATCAAGTTAAACAAACATCAGATAGTCTTAAAGCTATCTGATATTCATCTAGCTTGATGAGTCTGACCTATCTCTAGACACATCACACTGGGTGCCTCTGCCATTCTTTTCACTAATGGGCATTTTACCTCCTCTCACCCTACAAGCTATACTATTTGCTATTCCCAATGAACCCCAAACTGCTGCACTATGTGTACTGTGCAATATGTTATACTTCTCTCACCACTCTACATTGTGTTGTACATTCATACCACAAGGAGGAATTTTTCTCATACTGCTCAATCGGCTGGCATATTTTGCTACCAATAATAAACAATGGAAAATGATGGCTGTATTCAAATCAATGTTATAGACTCAGGGAAGACGGAGTTTACAGCTGTTCCTAAATGCTGACCATAATTACAGGACAGCTAAGGCACTCCGTTCTTAAAATGATCCTACTCATCCATTATACTAGACAATCCTTCCATTCAGACATATTAGCTTGACTATTGATTACACAACCTGAAATGGTCTGTTCTTTTTATTTTGACAGTTTTTGGCCTTTGGAGATATTGTCTTCATTGTATTCATTTTATTTTAATGACTTAATTCAATAGATTCACTTTACATTCATTCTCTTCATTTACTGATTGAGTAATTCAATTTTTGTGCCCTACTTTATAAAGTAAAAGTGGTTGTAAATGATCACCTTGTAAACAACCCACTCTTTTTGAAATAGAAATGAAAGGCAAAACATTTGTGTATAGATTTAAAAAAAATTATAAATACCTTTTTTTCCCTTTTTATAAGTGATCACCTTGCCTTTCTTCCCTCAGATTCATAAGAGCTGGGGGGGGGGGGGGAGTAACTAGACATGTGCACAATAGAAAAATTTGTTTAGTTTTGTTTCGTTTCTGTTCGTTTCCGTTGATTCGTAACGATTCGTAATTTCGTAAGTCGTCGGTGTTCGCATTCGGACTCGTTCGTATTTTCGTAAGAGTTATTTTTTCGTTGATTCGTTTTTCCGTTAGTCTAATTTTCGTTTATTCGAAATTCGTATTTTCGTTATATTTTGTATTCGGACGCATTCGTATTTTCGTAGATTTAGTTACATTCGTACTTTCGTAAGATTGATTTATTCGTACTTTCGTAACATTGTTTTCGTAGATTCGTAATCGGAGCATAATTCATCATTTTATGTAATGTGTATGCTATTACATGTTTAAGAAACAAAGAATTCCTCTCTCACAAGTCAGAACTTAACTCAAAAATCCACACAGTGCCTCCGACCCAACCACGTTTATCAATTAACAAAAAAAAAGTAACGAATTTACGAATCCATTCGAAGCGCTACGAAAATATAAAGATAAGCTATGGGTGGTACCTCGTCCTAGGGAATATACAAAGAAAAAAAGGAACAAGAGGGGGTTTAGCCAACCTGACGGACTATCTCGGCACCTGAACAAACACGGATATTCCATAATCAATATTTCATTGGTTTATTTAGAAAACATACAAAACAATATACAAATATACATCACAAAAAGTGAAGAACAAAAAGAAATTATTTACAACAGTTTGGCCATCGAGTATCGGATATACATTAGGACCTAAAAGATTCCATAATTATGTTTTACTTGCTGGTCAGTTGACGGTTGACGTGTTTCGCTTTTAGCTTCATCAGAACCGTAGTACAGCAATTTTTATATCTAAATATAGTTGTAAAACAAGAAAAATTGAGAATTATTCATCAATGGGCAAATAGTCGCTCCAATATGTCCCATCAGTAACATTCGAAGCGCGTTAAGCAGCGCCATTGTAAGAGACACGGAAAAGTACGAATCAACAAACAAAAAATAAAAGTTACGAATGTACGAATTTTTTTGTTTTTGATTTTCGTTATTTTTGAATCTTTGTTCGGTATTTTCGTTGTTTCTGTTTTGGTTTTTCGGATTTTCATTCTTTCGTAGTTTCGTTGTTTCTTATTTAATTATTTCGTATTTTCGTTGTTTTTCATATTCGTTCGTTTCGATAGTTCGTTATTCGATAAAATTTTTAGTAAACCATTCGTTCATTCGTACAATAACGAATATAACGAATTTGAACGGAAAACAAATTCGTAACTAACAAATTGCACATGTCTAGAAGTAACAGTACACTGAGCTTCCCTGTGAGAGGCTGTGCAGGGGGAGCATGTCAGGACAAGTCTGATCATTGGAGGAGAGCAGGCTGAGTTCCCAACACAGCTAGAGAACTGACCACAGTGTGCTCTCATGCTTAGTGTGGTCAGTTTTTAATGGGAAATCAGAGTGACTGAGAGGAACACCAGGGATTTCACACAAAGGAAGTAATACAATAAGAACAGCATACATTTACAAGTACATGGTACAGCAGGCACATATCAGGAATATGAAATGTTGGGGTAACAAACGCTTTAAGGTTAAAGTAGAACCAAAGTCCACTATACTTACCTGTCTCCAGTAATGCAATGCTTGCAAGATCCCACGTCGCTGCTAAAATCTTCACCCGGCCTTTTTCCAGGTTCAGCATCATAGTTACATAGTTGGTAAAGCTGAATAAATATACCAGTCCATCCAGTTCAACCTGTGTGTGTGTGTGTATTATGTCTTTACCACTTCCCATATCCCTTTATATTCTGTTCAATAAAATGCCCATCTAAGAATTTTTTGAAATTAGCGACATTACCTGCTGAAACCACCAATTGTGGAAGGTTCCACATTCTTACCACTCCAATGCCCCATACACACAATCTGACTTTCCGACAACAAAACCGTTGAATTTTGTTTGAAGGTTGTTAGCTCTAACTTGTCTTGCATACACACGGTCACACAAATGTTGACCAACAATTACGAACGTAGTGACGTACAAGGCGTACGGTGAGCCAATAAAAAAGAAATTCAATAGACATGCGCCACCCTTTGGGCTCCTTCTGCTAATGTTGTGTTTGGTGAGCAATAATTCCGAGCATGTGTGGACTTTTGTACAACGGACTTGTGTACACACGATCAGAAAGTCCAACAGCAAAAATTTGTTGGCAGAAAATTTGAGAACCTGCTAGCCAACATTTGTTGGTGGAAAGTCCGACAACAAATGTTTGATGGAGCATACAAACAGTCAGACTTTTTTCGCCAACAAGCTCACATCCAACATTTGTTGTCGGAAAATCGGATCGTGTGTGTACGCGGCATTACAGTGACAAACCCCTTACCCAGTTTAAGGTTAAACCTCTTCTTGTCCAACTTCATTAAGTGGCCATGTGTCTTCTTGAGTGACCTAAGACTGAATAGTTCCCCTTCCTTTGCTAGAATCGCCATTAAGATATTTGTATATCACTATTATATTTGCTCTTCAGCGTCTCTTCTCCAGGTAGAATACGTTTAATGATGGTAAACATTCCTCATAGCTGAGATCCTCCAGCCCCCTTATTAGTTTTGTTTCTATTCTCTGGACTCTCTCCAGTTCCAGCATATCCGTTATGAGGACCGGAGACCAGAACTGGACGGCGTACTGAAGATGTGGCCGAACCAGAGTTTTGTACAGTGGTAGAATTATAGTTTTATCTCTTGTTTTAATCCCCTTTTAATACATGCTAATATTCTATTGGTCTTGCTTGTTGCAGCTTGGCATTGCATGCTATTGCTGAGCCTGTGACGTACTGGGACGTCCAGAACTTCTCCAACCTCGATTCCCTCAGTGTGTAACCTGCATTCATGTTTTAACCCCCAAGTGCATTACTTTACATTTCCCCACTCTGAGCCCCATTAGCCATGTGTTTTTCCACCCCTCTATTTTATTGAGGTCTTCCTGTAGAGTTGATATATCCTGTTGTGAAGTTATTGTCCTGCTTAGCTTTGGATCATCAGCAAACATTGAGATTGAGCTATCTATACCAACCTCTATATCGTTTACGAAAAGGTTAAACAGAATTGGTCCCAGAACAGAGCATTGGGGTACCCAACTTATAACTGCTAACCATTCAGAGGATACGCTATTTATCACTACCCTCTGGGCGAGCCCCTGTAACCAGTTTTCTATCCAGGTACATAACACTATCATCAACGCCATCTTGAGTGCCCATCAGTGCTGCATATTAGTGCCCATCAGTGCTGCTTATCAGTGCAGCCTATCAGTGCCCCTCAGTGCTGCATATAAGTGCCTTATCGTCAGTTCCCATCAGTGCCACCTCATCAGTACCACCTCATTAGTGTCTATCAGTGCAGCTTCATCAGTGCCAATCAGTGCAGCCTCATCAGTGTTCATCAGTAAAGGAGAAAATTTACTTATTAACAATGTTTTGTAACAGAAACAAATAAAACCTTTTTTTTTTTCAAAAAAATAATTTATTTGGAGAGCAAAAAATAAAAACCAGAGTCTTGATCCAATACCACCAAAAGAAAGCTATATTTGTGGGGGAGAAAGTATAAAAATTTAGATTGGGAACAGTGTTTCATGATCGCGCAATTGTCATTCAAAATGTGACAGCGCTGAAAGCTGAAAATTGGCCTGGGCAGGAAGGGGGTGAAAGTGACTGGTATTTAAGTGGTTAAAATGCAAATCAATTTATAACTTTTTTGAAATACGGTTTTCTGGATTTTTTTTGTTTTTATTTTTTTCTGTCTCTCACTGTTAAAATAAACCTACCTTTAAAATGATAGACTGATCATTTCTTTGTCAGTGGGCAAACGTACAAAATCAGCAGGGGATCAAATACCTTTTCCCCCTGACTGTACTTTAAGCATTACTGAAGGCTTTATTTTTTATATTTAGTTCATAACTATTAGTAAAAACCACATCTAAATGGCACCCACAGAAAGATTTTTTTTTATATATACACTGAATTGCAAATCCAACATATTCCCTTCATTAACCTGTGGAGGGGTTAACAAGGTGATGTAGTTTTAAGGCATAACCTGGCAACAGTTCACTTGGATATACATTAAATATTGAATGCTATAATGTAAAAATATAGGAAAATGAGGCTGCGATTAGAAGGTGGGAATGGGTTAGTAAGGTAGTGCTAATGTGTCTCTGACACTCAATGCACCTTTACTAGCGTGTGAGCTGCTGCAAATATGCCATTTGAAACCACTCAAGCGTGAACTATTTTAACCCTTTAATGTTTCTTAGACTGGGTCTCCACAGATGCAGAATGCAGAATCAAAGCATCCATCACCTGTGCTTAGGCTGTACTCTGCCCAAACTCAAAATTCTGACCTGGTAGGGTGGCCTACTGGAGGAATGTACAGAGCCCAGTGAAAAGTAAATAGATGAACACAGAAATGTGTACTGGGTCAACTGAGAGGTGCACCAACGGCTGACAAGTGCCCCTTCTTCAATAGAATACAAGATACATGTCCTGTATGGTACTGCAACAGGTAACTTGTTTCCATGGTCCAACTGCCTACCTGCTACTAGCTTCTATTCAGCCAGTGTGTTACCACTTTTTCTTCAAGCCAAACCCGAACACTTTAGCAGCAATTTTTTCGGAAATTCCGTCAACAAATGTCCGATGGAGCCTACACACGGTCGGAATTTCTGACAACAAGCTCACATCCAACATTTGTTGTTGGAAATTCCAACCGTGTGTACGCGGCGGCATAATACTTTAAGATAGGCTTTTACAACTCAAGTCCTCGAGGCCAGGATTCACAGGGTTGTACCCTTTCTGTAAATAGGGGACAACATAGACTTAAAGAGGAAGTAAAGCCTCTTTAAAAAAAAAAAAACGGAACCTGCAAGGCAAAGGCATAATGAGCTAGTATGAATGAATGACTTACCTGAGAACGAAGCCCCCGAAGCGTCCCTCATCCACGATCTTCTGCGCCGCCATAAAACCCGGAGTGACTTCCGGGTCTCGCCGCTCCAGCGCTGTCATTCGCTGGAGCGGCGATGACGTCACTCCCGCGCATGCGCACAAGATTGGCATATCGCCGTGATCTCGGCATCCTCAGTGCGCCTGCGCGCCGCTGTCTACGGCGCATGCGCCGTAGATAGCGGTGCCTTTTCTTTTCTAAATATCTCCTAAACCATGTAGGTTTAGGAGATATTTATTGGACCTACAGGTAAGCCTTAATCTAGGCTTACCTGTAGGTCAAAGTGCTTTGTAAGGGTTTACAACCACTTTAAGGTGTGGTTTAGCCAACAAAACATTCTACCAAATACTTTTTGCAATTTCTGGCCTGGAATTTCTGCACCCCTAAGGCCATGTTCACATCTCTCTGCATCTACTTTTATTGTTTTTTTGTGTGCTTTTAAATGTAAACTGTAGCACATTTATGCATTTTTTTTATTATTTTATTGGGCGTCACAGTGCATAAAAATGCATAGGTAAATTGGCTGTTCAATAGCACTTAAAGAGGTGTATCCCTTAAAAAAAAAAAAATTAAAATCAGCAGCTACAAATACTGCAGCTGCTGACTTTTAATAATTGGACACTTACCTGTTCCAGGGTCCAGCGATGCGGGGGGTCGAGGCTCTGCTAGCCCCCCAATCCGCTCGGTGGCGCCGGCATTGCAACTGTGGGCACCCGGCTGTGGCTTCACAGCTGGGCACCCACTGCGCATGCGCGAGCGGCGCCGCGATTGGCCACACAGTCATCTGGGACACGTGACAGGTCCCAGATGACTGGGGAGCCCTTGCTGCGCCGAAGGGAAGTGATGTCACCAGCCTAGGCTAGGCAGAAGGCAGACTACGAGGGACCCCCTAGCAACAGGCATTTAGAGGTATGTAAAAAAAAAAAAATTTCCAATTATTTTTTTTTATTTTTATTTTTAGGATTTTTAAGGGGGAAACACCACTTTAACTACATTTATAATTTGAGATTGAAATGGACATTTTCCAGTTTAGTTTTGACTTTGATAGGGTGCTATGGGGCTGTTTTAGACTAGTGCTGCAAAGGCAATTTTTAGTAGCTCAACCCTACTACTAAAATCACATACAGTTAACTGATAAGAGAAGCTAAAGAGACAGAAAAAAATACTCCTGATTGTGAAAACTTCACAATTAGTATGTAAATAAATTAATTTTCCATGATCACACAATGCTGCGGTGAGCATTACTGCATGCTTCTTGTGTAGGTTACACCACAGGAGTGCCATTTGTTCCATCTTATTGGCAACTGATCACTATTCTTAGTAGCGCGAATGAACTAATAAAATCATAGCTCAAGCCCTGGTGCTTATTTGAAGAGCCTTTTGCTCCACTGGATAAAAAAATCAGTTCCTTTCTGCCCTTCGTTACTACATCTACAAACAGCTTGCAATTAGTTTAAACCGTCTCGGAAAAAAAATCCAAACCCTTTTCCATAGATCCCTATGAGCCCATTTAAAGATAATAACTATTTAAATTGATTTAATTATGACTTATTGTATTTCTGTAAGAGTTGAAATGAACAAAAAAAAAATAGAACAAAAGCCATTAAATCTTTACGAAGAGCTCTAGAAATGTTTGTACACTTTTTTTTTTTTTTTTTTTTTAAAATTGACGGATTCTATTAAATAGCCATAGAGCTGAAACAAAACAAAATACGTTGAGAAAAAAAAAATGATTTCTTTTTTTTTTTTTTATTTTTTACATGTTGTCACTGCATAACCTGACCCAGTCTGTGTAGCTACGAGTCAGCAGCTGTGATTGCAGTAGAGATTTCACAGAGTGTAATTACTGCAGTGACACTAAGACTGAGAGGTACAAAGAAGGAAAGAAAAAAAAAATAAAACGAGGCCCTACAGGTTATTAGCGCTAAACACTGGGAAAAAAAAAATGACATGGAGAGTCAATGCGTAATTTCGAGGCTTATCAAGCCTCATCAGAAGCAGCAGGAGAGAGAGCCATGCACTTCATCATCTCACTCTCTGACTCTTGTTGAAAATTACAGTAATTAAAAGAGAGCTAAGTACATTTCAGGCACGGGGTCCTTTTCTTTACCCACCACCTTTTAGTTGACTGCTGATTTTGTCTGACCTTTTCCTTGGCTCTGTCTGTTGCAGTCAACACAGATTCCTCCTGAATGGCTCTCTCCAACCTAATTACTATCTACTGGGTGATGTAGTATTGATCAAAAAGGTGGCATAGCAAAACAAGAGTACCGACACTGTGGCCCCGGCAATCGAAAACTAATTCCAGCCCCATACAAACGTCTCTTCCATCCCACTTATTACAAACAGCTGTGAAGTTGCCCAATCGATAAGCGCTGCAGAATTGCTTCTTTGACTAAAACGACGTTTGTTTGGGATTTTTTTTTTTCGCTCGCTGTCCGCCACAATCAGTGGCCTCTGACTTCAAATATACCATTAAACTAATCCTGCGAGTTGGGGGATGCTCACGCTTAGAATAGCAAAGTGAGTCAGCGTATTAGCTGCTGAGGTTTTTCTTTGAACACCAGAGATCAATCATAGTTTGGAAGGGGGGTGGAGTCGAGAAGGCAAAATTAGCAAAAAGGTCATTAGTAAAAATAGCATAAGCAAGTGTAATGCCGCGTACACACGAGCGGAATGCCCGACAGAAAAAGTCAGACGGAATATTTTTTTATCGTATATTCTGATCGTGTGTGTGCATCATCAGACTTTTTTTTGAAAATTCTGACGGACCTAGAAATAGAACATGTTTTAAATATTTCCGATGGAACCAATTCCTATCGGGAAAACCGCTCGTCTGTATGCTGTTCTGACGGACCAAAAATGACGCATGCTCTGAAGCAAGTACGAGATGGCAGCTATTGGCTACTGGCTATTGAACTTCCTTTTTCTAGTCCCGTCGTACTTGCTCTACGTCACCGCGTTCTTGACGATAGGACTTTGGTGTGATCGTGTGTAGGCAAGACTGTTTCAGCGGAACTCTGTCGAAACTCCGTCGGATAAACCTTCAGAGTTTATTCCGACGGGAAAACCGGTCATGTGTACGCGGCATAAGGGGTTTTCTAATATTGAGGTAATTGAAACATGAGGATGACCATGTTCTTGGATATCAGTCTGCAGAATTATCAGTAGCACTGCAATATAATATACTGGGAGTAACTGAGAAAAGGGTGTTAGTTTAGATACGTATACCATCCTTATCATTTCTGTTTCTAATGTTATGACCAGTTGATAAAGGTAACAATAGTAAAGTGCAAAGTTTAAAGTGTTTTAAAAGAGGTTCACCCGAAAAGACCTCCTTGTTGCCAACATCCCAGTAATTTGTAAACATAAAGAATAAGTGCCCCCCAACAGAGTACACAGGGGACTTTAAGGGCAACTATATTGAATACTAGATATGTACTAGATATGTATATAATAAAGTAGAACATTTATTGTTTATGATAGGTAAAAACAATGAATACAGTTGGATCAATTCATAATATGTTTCTCCTGCTATATCACCCG
The DNA here is from genome assembly GCA_028564925.1 of Lithobates sylvaticus. Taxonomy (NCBI): domain Eukaryota; kingdom Metazoa; phylum Chordata; class Amphibia; order Anura; family Ranidae; genus Lithobates; species Lithobates sylvaticus. Next base: position 171,070,545 of record CM053034.1, on the reverse strand, counting down.
ACGCATTTCAGGGTCTCACAGGAATCCTTTCTTCTGGGGCATTTTCATAAGGAGATTTAACAAAAAATACCAATCTATAACAAAACATAACACAGATTAAGAATCGAAAAGCCAGAGATATGGAATGAGCATCCTGGGAGATCAGCTTAAGAAAAACTTACCGACCCACTGAGGTCTGATTGCTGGCCGATTCATGAGGTGCACTTACTAATTTCCCTTCAGGTGCACATGTACAATCTTATTAAAAATTACTTTCTTATCATTTTAGATCTACAAACTAATTTCATCCATCATTTTGTCTGTAGTTCTCTGGGGACCCGGTCGGAGCTGTTTGGAGCCCCTCTTTTTACACACGTGGAGATGTGACTGGGGTCCCACACATGTGATGGGACACCATCGGTCTTGGCTGCCTCTGTGTGGATCTTCCTCTTTTTTCATATGTGTATTGTTTTGTTGGAGACATGACCTTGTCTGACAGCGCCGATGTCTCGCAGGGGGCCATGCACACAGTGCATGGATGTGATCCAACACAAATGGTACTGCCCTTCTGACCTTAAATTGCTTCATCCATGGCCCAGTGGAGAGGGGATGGTCTCTCAGACGGGCTCCTTGTTGTGCGTCTGGTGTGCCGTCCCCTTCACCATTTTAGATCGCTGCCGCGCTCCACTCTAGCAGGGGCTTCCCTCCGGACTGGGCGGTGCCATTGCCATTGTGACGCGTGACATGATGCCGATTGGCTGCTCCCTTCCAGCGTACTGTTCCCTGGATACATGACACTCACCCATTCGGACGCTGCGCCAACCACGCCCACCAAGCCCACACCCTATTCACGCCTCCTCACTTCGTTCCATGTCCTTGTCTCGCTGACGCTCAACGTTGGCGCAGGTTGCAATGCGCAGGCGTGGGCGTCCTATGAAGATATAAACAAGTCCTCGCCATGACACAGACAAGCTGCCAGGCAGGACTCAGTGCGTGATTTACGCAATAGTATCTGTACTAAAAGGTCAGTATCTATCTCCCACCAATATACTATCATTACTCTAGCTGTTACAGTCAGTCTGGGTTACTCTGTCTAATACTTTACCGATGAACAGACAGTATGTTCTTTGGTACAAGTTTACCTGCCTATAGCCATACTGTTCCCT
>CM053034.1:171048175-171068946 GCA_028564925.1 Lithobates sylvaticus | reverse complement strand
GTTAATTAAATCCACAAGTGCTTTTTTTTATCACTACTATTCCTTTATATTGGCTTTTAAAATGTACAAATGCAACAATTTAGAAATTGGATGAAAGGTTTAGCATTGGGAAACACTTTTTTTTAAAAAGTGCATTTCATGTACTATATTCTATATAGATCAGACCAAAATGAGGGACAAATGAGGTGGAATGAGGGACATTGCTCCAAATCAGGGACAGTCCCTCCGAATCAGGGACAGTTGGGAGTTATGCATTAGTAAATAATAATTTGATAATGTCACACAACTGGGTGGGCTCAGGGTGCAGTGCTCTGCGTCTCAAGCTCACCCTTTTTGGAGCCAATTAGAGCCTCGGGCTCTAATCATGTGCTTTGGAAAAAAAAAACCTGCATTGAAATCCATGCGTCCAGCGCCCTGCATGGATTAGGGGGGCGGCACCCCTGTGCCCCTAATGGAGTGGCCGCCACTGTCTTCAACCCAAGACACAACACAAAAACTATCCCCTGTCTCCCATCCCAAATGACCAGATGATCACTATCCCTTTTTGGGTTTGAATGGCCATAGCGGCTATTTATTTTAACAGAGAAAACCGCATTAAATACAAAATAAATAAAATAATTAAATTCATAACAGAACAACAAATCATCCGTGTAATTGATCCTACCAGGTCTAATATCTTTGAAGGCACATACACTATATTGTCAAAAGTATTGGGATGCCTGCGTTTACACGCACATGAACTTTAATGACATTCCAGTCTTAGTCCATAGGGTTCAATATTGAGTTGGCCCATCCAGTTATAACAGCTTTGACTCTTCTGGGAAGGCTGTATACAAGGTTTAGGAGTGTGTCCATTGGAATATTTGACCATTCTACCAGAAGCGCATTTGTGAGGTCAGACACTAATGTTGGACAAGAAGGTCTGCCTCACAGTCTCCGCTCTCCCCGGCAAACAACCCCCCCCCCCCCCATGCGCGGCCGGCAGGGGAATGTTTGACCATTCTTACAGAAGTATATTTGTGAGGTAAGGCACTCATGTGGACGAGAAGGCCCTCTGCTCTAATTCATCCCAAAGGTGTTCTATCGGGTTGAGGTCAGGACTGTGTAGGCCAGTCAATTTCCTCCACCCCAAACTAGCTCATCCATGTCTTTATGGATCTTGCTTTGTGCACTGGTGCGCCGTCATGTTGGAACAGGAAGGGGCCATCCCCAAACTGTTCCCACAAAGTTGGGAGTATGAAATTGGCCAAAATGTCTTGGTATGCTGACGCCTTTAGAGTTCCTGTCACGGGAACTAAGGGGCACAAGCCCAACCCCTGAAAAACAACCCCACACCATAATCCCCCCTCCACCAAAATTATTTGGACCAGTGCACAAAGCAAGGTCCATGAAAACAAGGATGAGTGAGTTTGGGGTGGAGGAACTGGCCTGCACAGAGTCCTGACCTAAGTTTGATAGAACACCTTTGGGATGAATTAGAGCGGAGACTGCGAGCCAGGCCTTCTGTCAGTGCCTGACCTCACAAATGGAAGAATGGTCAAACATTCCCATAGACACACTCCTAAAACTTGTGGACATCCTTCCCAGAAGAGATGAAGCTGGTATAGCTGCAAAGGGTGGGCTAACCCAATATTGAACCCTACCGACTAAGACTGGGATGTGTGTGTAAAGGCAGGCGTCACAATACTTTTATAGTCTATATTTATAGTCTATACAAAATAGTGTATGGGCCTTCAATGATATAGTGTATATGACCACAACAACCCGACTGTATCTGCCACCCAGTGAAAGGCCCCGAACCACCACTACACTGCCTCAGGAACAATTAACCACCAATGTATTCCCAGATACAGCCTAAAAACCACTCCAATGTTACCAATGTAACCTATTGTTGGAAAGGGACACCAATACCTGAGATATACCCGGCCCATGATTCTACAAAATTTTAAAACCTAACTCTGGCTTTGCTAAGACTTTAACCACTTGACCTCCTGTAGGTTTTACCTTCTTTATGACCAGAAATTTTTTTGTTATTCAGCACTGTGCTACTTTAACTTTAACAATTGCACGGTCATGTAACAATGTACGCAAATTCATTTTATATAATATTTTTCACACAAATAGAGCCTTCTTTTGGTGGTATTTGATCATCACTGGGTCTTTTTTATTAAATAAATGAAAAAAGACTGGAAATTTATAAAAAAAAAAAAAACTTGATATTTTCTACTTTTTGTTATAAAACATATCCAATAATAAAATCAAATTTCTTCATAACTTTAGGCCAAAATGTATTCTGCTACATGTCTTTGGTAAAAAAAATTCCAATAAGTGTATTGGAGTTTTAATTGGTTTGATGAAAGTTATAGCATCTACAAACTATGTTATATATACAGAAATTTACATTATAGACACTATAGATGCTGTACTGTAATGGCGGGTATCAGTGAATTATATTGTGGCTGTGATAGGGTGGTGGCCAATCTGGTGTTAACAAACACTGACTGAAAGGGTCACTAACTGACACTGACACCAATACAGTGATCAGTGATAACACTGTACAAATGACACTGGCTGGGAAGGAGTTAACATTAAGGGGCAAACAAGGCGTAACTGTGTGCCTAAGGCCCCTTTCACACGAGGCGGACTCCTCTTCCACGGAGCCCGCCTCTGTCCGCCGGCTCAGCGGGAGATCTCTCCGTTAATCTCCGCTTAACCGGCGGATGACAAGTCCCTCTCTGCTCACTGAGCGGGGAGGGGCTTGCGAGCGGCGCTGGTCTCTATGGAGAGATCGGATGAAAATGGACAGTGTGTCCGTTTTCATCAGATCTCACCCGATCCAATCCGCCAGCGACGGATCTGGACGTAGAGCCATACGTCTGCTTTTGGTGGATCGGACCGGGTCGGATGTCAGCGGACATGTCTCCGCTGACATCCGACGCTCCATAGACTAACATGGAGCGGCCGTTCAGATCCGCCGTCAAAACTGACAGGCGGATCTGAACGGTCCGATCGTGTGAAAGGGGCCTAACAAGTGTAATGTGTGCTGCTTTTATTTACTAATCTGGCTGTTTTTCCTCCCTGCTTTTCAGGGAGAAGAAAGAGTCAGATGTTCTCTGTACATAGAGTTCTGCATGTTTGTAAACACAGAACTCTGTGCTGTGACTGGACACAGCCGATCAGCAGGTTTCAGCCAAAATCATTGGCTGAAATTTGCTGTCAAACTGATGCTGTGTTCAGCACAGGAGTCGCCGTTCGTGGCACAGGGTTCTAAAGGAACAGCACCGGTGGTCGTTCCTTCAGAGCGCATGCGCCAGTGATGTCACTGGCTCCATGTAATGTAAATTTCTCCTAAACTGTAGACGTTCAAGAGATATTTACTGTACCTATAGGTAAGCCTTATATATAGGCTTACCTATAGGTAAAAGGCAGTAAAGGAAGTTTACTTCCACTTTAAGTGATGGTGGAGTCCTCCCTCTGAATACCATATACTGTATATGTGGTGTCCTGTAAACCAAATATACAACTTTATATCTTCCAAACAAATAACAATATCAAAATATAAAATTGCAGCATATTAGTGATAGTGCCCCCCCCCCAAGGTTATCTGAAAGATGGGTTTCAAATGTTTTGACAGAGGAGCAGTTCCCATGCTTGTCATAGCCGCCATTTTCACTAGATACGCCTCTGCTTATGAGGCCATGTATACTCATCTAATTCCTCCCTCCAGGTCCCACGCCGCCGCTGGTTCTGGGGGTTGAGGACTGCAAATACAATGGTGCAAATGGAGCCCAAGATCGCTGATCCCCTACTGTTCTCCTGTGATGACCCCGCTGAATATATCCTGAAGTGGGATCTTAACCACTTCCAGACCGGCGCACGATGATGTATGTCAGCAGAATGGCACGGACAGGCAAAAAGGCATACAGGATACGTTCCTTTAAGATTGCTGCCATGCCATCGTGTGCGCGCCGGTCGAGACCCCCGTGAGTGGGACCCCCCTGAGTCCGGTCGCAGGTCCCGCGGGCTCGATCGCCACGGGGAAACCCGCGATCGTCTCATGGGAAGGCTGAACGGGGAGATGCGGAAGTTAACAGCATCTCCCCGTTCTGCCTAGCAACTAGTGACACTGATCTCTGCTCCCTGTGATTGGAGCAGAGATCAGTGTTCACTAAAACACAGCCACGCCCCCCAGAGTTAGTAACACGCCCCTAGGAACACTTAACCCCTACACTGCCACCCCCTGGTTAACCCCTTCACTGCCAGTGTCATTTACACAGGAATCAGTGCATTTAAATAGCACTGATTGCTGTATAAATGACAATGGTCCCAAAAATGTCCGATGTGTCTGCCATAAAGTCGTAGTTACAATAAAAATCGCTGATCGCCGCCATTACTAGTAAAAAAATAAAATTATTAATAAAAATGCTATAAAACTATCCCCTATTTTGTAAACGCTATAACTTTTGCGCAAACCAATCAATAATCGCTTATTGCGATTTTTTTTTTTTACCAAAAATATGTAGTAGAATACGTATCGGCCTAAACTGAGGAAAAAAAAACATATTTTTTATATATTTTTGGGGGATATTTATTATAGCAAAAAGTAAAAAATATTGCATTTTTTTCAAAATTGTCGCTCTTTTTTGTTTATAGCGCAAAAAAAATAAAAACCGCAGAGGTGATCAAATACCACCAAAAGAAAGCTCTATTTGTGGGAAAAAAAGGATTATAAAATGTTTGGGAGCCACGTCACACGACCGCACAATTGTCAGTTAAAAGCGACGCAATCCCGAATTGCAAAAATTGGTCTGGTCTTAAGCCAGCAAAATGGTCCGGCCTGAAAGTGGTTAAAATTGAGATTTAAGCCTCGTACACACGATCGGATTTTCTGACGGGAATTGTGTGATGACAGGCTGTTGGAAAATCTGACCGCTTGTACGCTCCATCGGACAATTGTTTTCGGATTTTCCACGGACAAATGTTGGATGGCAAGCTTTAAAATTTTCCGCGGACAAATGTCTTTTGTCGGATTTTCCGTGTGTGTACACAAGTCCGTCGGACAAAAGTCCAGAGTACAAACACGCACGCTCGGAAGCAAGGACGAGCCAAAATCGGTCGGTCTTGTAGCTTTCGTAATGGAGAATTAACCTTCGTGACGTGGCAAATTATGAAATCTCGAAATGCAGCGCACAATTCTCTTCTTTTTTAATGGGATAATAATTAAGATGCTTTGCTGGTGATACTGATGGAGTTTTTGCAAATACATTTTCAAAGGTTTTTTTTTCTAGTGATATCAAGAATAATAGTATTATGCTTTTTTTACCACAACAACCATTATCCTGTAGTTTTTAAGATCAAAGATACAATGTTGGTGTCCCTTGTTAATTTTACATTGTATTTTTTAAATATAACTGCCTACTCCCAAACTGTCATTTGAAGTAAAACACATAAGTATTATTCTCCACATTTTTATTATTGTGCATTAAAAAAAGAAAACAATTATGCCGCGTACACACGAAGGGACAATCCCGCGGGATTATCCTCTGGACTGAAGTCCAGCGGATAATCCCCTCGTGTGTGGGCGCCGGCGGACTTTTTGGCGCCAAAGTCCGGCGGACTTTTTGGCGCCAAAGTTTTAAGTTTTGTTTTAAAATTATCCGCTGGACTTGGCAGTCCAGCGGACAATCCCGCCGTTAGTGGGCAAGTCCGCGGGACTTTTGAAATGAACGGACTTGCCGCTCATCGGCAAGTCCGTTCATTTAGCACGTGACTTCAGGTTACGTAGCTAGCGTAGGCAGTTACTGCCGCCGCGCTAGCTCCGTGTCCAGTCAGACCCTCATCCGAGCACGCAGCCTGGCAGGCCAGGAGGGGTGGGGACGAACGAGCGCCCCCCCCCTCCTGACCAGGCCGCGTGCCCTCACATGGGGGGTGCCCTGGGGAAAGGGTGGGCCCCCCCCACCCCGTGTCCCCGGCCCCCCCCACCCCAAAGCACCTCCCCATGTTGATGAGGACAAGGGCCTCTTCCCGACAACCCTGGCCGTTGGTTGTCGGGGTCTGCGGGCGGGGGGCTTGTTGGTGTCCCTTGTTAATTTTCACATGGTGACCCCGCCCCCTTGTCCCCATTCCCCTATATAAGTCTCAGCGCAGAGCGGCACAGGCATTCCGGGCAGAGAGAGCGTCGGGTCAACATCGGAAGAAGAAGAACAAGAAGAAGGACAAGAAGAAGGACAAGAAGAAGAAGAAGGCGCCGGCGGCGCGGAAGACGACGACCGCCGCAAGAACAGAAGAGACCCCCGGAAGACCCCCGAAGGCGGATCGAGACCCCCAGACGACGGCGGCGACGACGAAGAAGGTAGCCGGACTGCTAGGTAAAAGAGCAGAAGAGAGCGGGGGAGTCCGGCGAGAAGACCCCCAAGACGGAAGAAGACCCCCGGAGCAGTGCAATAAAAATTTTTTCAAAAGTGTGTGTGTTTTTGTACTTTACATTTTCACCTTAGGTGAATGGGTAGGGGTACTCATTCACATATGGTGGGGGGCCGGGATCTGGGGGCCCCCATATTCCGATAAGCCCCCGCCCGCAGACCCCGACAACCAACGGCCAGGGTTGTCGGGAAGAGGCCCTTGTCCTCATCCTGGGGACAAGGTGCTTTGGGGTACGGCCCCCCTTTCCCCAGGGCACCCCCCATGTTGAGGGCACGCGGCCTCCACCCTTCCCCACCCCTTTCCTGGCCTGCCAGGCTGCGTGCTCGGATAGGGTCTGACATGGATTTGGGGGGAACCCGTTTTTTCGGCGTGGGGATTCCCTTTAAATCCATGCCAGCTTGCGGAGCTAGCGCGGCGGCACTGCCTACGCTAGCTACGTAACCTGAAGTTACGTTCGAAATGAACGGACTGCTCCGTGTGTGGGCAAGTCCGTTAATTTTCAAAAGTCCCGCGGACTTTTGCCGGCGGATTATCCGCTGGAGAAGTCCGTGCGTGTGTGGGCAAGTAACCCCGGAAAAAAAAAGTGCATTCTATGCACCCAAAAATATAGAAAATATACCAAACCAAATCATTATTCAACCAAAAAATTATTCAACAAAAAATTAAATAAAAGCCTCATGCATGTGTCCTCCTTCTTAATATAGGGGGTCAACAATGCCAAGAGTTGGTGAAAGCAGGGGTCCGTCATCTGGAGATAGTTCCGAAAATAATCCAGATTATTCTCCTGGAGCTCCCGAAGCAAAGGCATATGACATAATTGGTGACAATTAATAAAGCAACCAATTTTTGGTCCAAGAAATCCTCCTCCTCCAGTTCCTGGACTGGACTTGGGTCAAAGCAATAACTCTTTTTGCAACATGGCTGGTTGACTCATCCAACTTCTACTAACACAAAATTAGCAGAAGGAGCCCAAAGGGTGGTGCTAAAGAGCTGAAAAAAACACGTAGTACATCACTACGTTCGTGTTTGTTGGCCGATAATTGTGTGCAGTTTGTATGCAAGATATGTTTGGGGCCAACGCCCTTTGGACAAAAGTCAGCGGTTTTGTCTGCGGAAAATCCGATCATGTGTATGAGGCTTTAGTCATCATCAGAGTCAATAAATCCTTCCCTTGCCATACAGTGTGCTATCATGTATTGCCACTTTCTGCTTCAGGTAGCACTAAAGCTGGCCATAAATGCCCGTTTTTTTTTTTTGATCCACCAATCAAGTAAATGAGGCCAGCTTTTCCACTAAAAAGCCCTGTTTGGCTCTCAAAAAATAAGCAGGCATTTAGGAGGCAGTATCACCTCCTGAACAGCTGCACTTGGCTCTTCAGGGCCTGAAACAGGTGTAAAGAAGCGCTGAGTTGTGTTGTCGGCTGGCAACATGGAGCATTTTTATTGACAGAGTGGTATAAGCCCTGCCCACTTTTCTTATGCTATACTACTGAAATGTTCCCAATATCCTCCCCTCTACAACATACACACTAGTTATTCTGTAGTCCAAAATAAGTACTAGGAGGGCTAATTAGACTAATTGGCATTTACTAATCTCTCATTAATATTTTAGGCGCTCATCAGTATCTGGATGTAACTGCAATACGCACAATATTAGTCTTTGTGCAGCATTATGGATTTGAATGGTGGATGGGTTTGCATTACAACTTCACAGCCTGCTTGCTTTTAATTTTTTTTGTCTGTAATTCAGAAGAAGACTAGGCGAGTGTACAGGTAGGAAGCCAAGGAACACACACTGCGCCATCCTCCTGTGCGTCTGGTATGTTTACTCTGGCAGGCTTGTTCCTGTATGGTGATCTCCTGCCAGGAATAGCGGTTTCTGACAGAGGATTTGTTAGCGATTGAGGTTATTGGACTTGGCCTCACATTTCATACACATACAATAAATGCTGCTCTTTGACTTTTGTGGTCTAAATTTATAATGTAAGTCTTGCAATATTTACAGTTTATTTCTGGGAAACATTGATGCCAATATTATTAATGCTGTGCAGTTGTGAGCAGCGATGAGCAATACTTTATAAAATCCTATTGGCAGTTGGCTCGATCTGCTTATGCAATCTGCTTCGCAACGTTTTTGACATTGGCCTTTACGTTCAGATCTGCCATTTCTTTGTTTAACTACTTGCCCTTCCTCAGGCCATTTGTAAATGTTTTAGAACTCAAGTGGTTAAACAGGCTGCAGTTATGAGCTTGGAACCGTCTTGTTCAGCTGGCTCCCAGATATCCAGGAAAAGTGGGCAGTTGTAGAGCTGCCAGATCACACTTACAGTATTGTAGAGATGTCGCAATGTCTCACCACCCTGTTGTGGTTCCTGGGCTCTTTACTTCAGAGAGTATAGGACAATTGTAAAGGTGTCAGGATGGTGAGCAGGGGCAGACCTGATTTCCTGTGCGATCATAGAAAATGGAAGAACTCAGCTCTAAAGGAGAAGTAGAGCCAAAGCTATTTTGACCCTACTTCTCCTGTGGGTCACAGGAGTGCACTTAGTTCTGCACTCCTGTGACCTATATTCACCCAACAGCAGGCTAAAGTCTACTGTCTGCTGACATCACTCAGCTGGTCCAGGCTCTAGAGCAAATCCAGACTTTATGTTGGAATCCACCCAGATGCCTGGACTGGTAGCTGGTTCAGACTCTCAGCGGCGCTCTGAGAGACTGAGCCAGCCACTTCCGCCCTTCCACAACCCAGCACTCCAGTGATCGCTGGAGGGGCAAAGCAGAGTCAGTGACAGTCACCGGTTCTCTGCTCACTGAACACTGAGTCTTTGATTGCTCGGTTTTCAGTCTTAGAGGCAGTGGGGGACAGATATGCAGCATCTGACCAATGCTGCATCCACCTAGGTGGGTATAAATGTTGATTTTTTAAAAAATTTTCAGAAATCTTTTTAGGCATTTCTGGGTTCAGAGCTGCCATGTAAAAAGCCAATTCCTGTGCTTGATCGAGGCACAGTGGAGGCACACTGTCATGTTTTTTGGTCAGGCAAAGCACTGACACCTTTGCAGCCATTGTGCTATATGCTGGGTGTTCAGTGTGCCCCTGTACCTTTAACCACTTCAGCCCCGGACCAATTGGCAGCCAAAGGACCAGGCCCCTTTTTGCAATTCGGCACTGCGTCGCTTTAACTAACAATTGCGCGGTCATGCGACGTGGCTCCAAAACAAAATTGGCGTCCTTTTTTTCCCACAAATAGAGCTTTCTTTTGGTGGTATTTGATCGCCCCTGCGGTTTTTATTTTTTGCGCTATAAACAAAAATAGAGTGACAATTTTGAAAAAAATGCAATATTTTTTTACTTTTTGCTATAATAAATATCCCCAAAAAATATATAAAAAAAACATTTTTTTTCCTCAGTTTAGGCCGATACGTATATTCTTCTACATATTTTTGGTAAAAAAAATCGCAATTAGCGATTATTGATTAGTTTGCGCAAAAAGTTATAGCGTTTACAAAATAGGGGATAGTTTTATAGCATTTTTATTAATATTTTTTTTTTATTAGTAATGGCGGCGATCAGCGATTTTTATTGTGACTGCGACATTTTGGCGGACACATCGGACATTTTTGACACATTTTTGGGACATTTGTCATTTATACAGCAATCACTGCTATTTAAAATAGCACTGATTCCTATGTAAATGACAGTTGTAGTTAGGGGGTTAACCACTAGGGGGCGGGGAGGAGTCAGTGTGACGTGTTGTGTTTTTTTTACAGTAGGGGGCGTGGCTGTACGTCTGACGTCATTGATCGGCGTTCCCGATGACAGGGAACCGCCGATCACTGACAGTCAGTGTAGGAAGCGCGGGGAGAGGTTTGTTTACATAGACCTCTCCCCGTTCTTCCGCTCCGTAACCCGATCGCGGGATACCAGCGGCGATCGGGTCCGCTGGTCCCGCGGCCGTGGTCACGGAGCTCCCGACCGGGTCGCGGGGGGGGCGCGGGGGGGGCGCGCGCGCCCCCCGGGCAGGCAAATTAAAGGGGACGTACAGGTACGTCCTTTTGCCTGCCCGTGCCATTCTGTTGACGTATATCTACAGGAGGCGGTCGGGAAGCGGTTAAGAAGGGGTGGCTCCCCTTCAGTCCACCTGTTCTCACCTATCCATCAGAATGCATGTGCCTCCACTGTGGGACCACTTATAAATTAGTGTTAGGTTCCACAGATACCAGGGTGCCTTGACGAGGCTCTGTGGCTTACGCATGCATTTGCAAATGTGTGCAGACTAAACCCCTGCTTTTAACACATACTGTTAGACAGGTTATTTGGTTGTCTGCGGGCTGCTCAGTAAGTTAAGCTTGTTTTTTTCCTTGGATTTATCCTTGGCCTTGTTTGTACATGCCTTGCATCCTGTCCCGTGCCCCTGTCCCACTCCAGTTGAGTGCCTGTCCTCTCCTTCCAGTACCCCATGCCTCCTCACCGGTCACTAACATCTAGGAGAGGGCACTTGGTGTGTCAGGTCGGTAGCACCAGGAACTGCACTGTTGCAGCTGAACCAGCATGCAGCAAGGAACTGCATGTACCCACATTTCTTCCTTATCATATATGCAAAATACTGCTATGTGGGAAGGCACACTGTCACCATGGCTTCCATTGAAGTCTACAAGTAGTCGTTAGCCACTTGTAGCAGCCATGATCCATTGTTGCCACCATCTGGAAACCAACCCTGAGAAATGCCTTGCAACTGCCATGGACTACATGTGGAGAGAATTAGGATGTGGGAGATCACCAGCACTGAAATCTAACAATACTTGAAAAAAAAAAAGTAGTTTAGTTAAAAAAAGGACAACATTTATGATACACTGGAGTAGATTAACTAAAACTGGAGTGCTCAGAATCTGGTGCAGCTGTGCATGGAAGCCAATCAGCTTCGGCTTGTTCAGTTAAGCTTTGGCAATAAATCCTTAAGGCCAATTGGTTTCTGAGCAGAGTCGCACCAGATTTTGCACTCTCCAGTTTTCTTAAATAACCCCCAATGTCCCTTTTATTTGAAAGGATGGTCCCTCTTTTGGTACCAAATCCCTCTGTCTCTCATTCCTCCTCTAATGCCCCTCTTTATGGTCTGGGGTATAGACCACTAAAAAAAATTTGTATTCATATACCAAAAGTGTTACACTTCTCTAAATCTTTCATCCACTTTACTCTAGATTAATGCATTTGTTATTTTGAAATAACAGTATAAAGGAAAGGTAGTTGTGAAAAGAGCAATTGTGAGTTGAACCAAAATGTTTTTGCCTATTTTTGTATATTCATTGGTCTGCATAACTGGGCACTTGATAGAGATGTGGCATTTACCATTGTCATTTGCGTACTTTGTGCGAAAAGGTGTCCCTTTTTGCTCATCTCAGACAGTTGGGAGATATTCTTAGTACTTTAGCAAACTAAATGTAATTTAGTTAAAGATTACATCTACTTTTACCTCTTTCATACATAGCTACTATTTCTAGAGCTGTTGATTTCAAACTACTTTGCACTTCCCATACTTGGCTTGGGTATCTTCAGAACTGCCCTGTGTGTATAGAAATGGACCAGTACTCTGTGTAGTGGTAGTGAAATGAAAACTTTGCATTTCTCAGCTCAATATATGTCCGCCTCAAATGTAGGTATATTTTACTTACGGTTAAAGGGTTAGCCATCTGTGCTATGTATTGCTACATAAACAAATGCTCTCCTATTCCCCCCTTCTCTGGAAATTAAAACAAGCATTTATGTGGACAAAAGTCCAATTGACTTCCTAAAATCACCATGTCAAAGTGTCAAACATACTCATGACCCAAGCCATTCACTATATTTATACACTTGAGCAAACTTCCTGCCTATCCCTTGAGGTCACTTGTAATATACATACTTGATTTACAAAATTATCCAATCACATGCAAAGCAAATTCCAGTTCGCTTTTAATACCTAGTCATGTGTGGATGAAGAAAGAAAACATTGAGTAAACAAAATGCTTTACACGTTACTGGATAACTGAGGTTATCTTTGTGAAGATTCCCAGCATCTTTAGTAAATCAGCCTCACGTGGTGAGGATCTCCAAGGTTTATGACTGATGTGGAGAAAACAAACCTCTTGTTTTTACACAGTTCTGTTTTGGGTCCTGGAGCCAAGAGGCTTTGTAGAGATTTTGTGGGATAAAGCCTCCATCCCTGGATCAACATCTTTACCTGATAGTCAGACCTCATTAATTCGTCTCAGCTGTCCATAGGTCTTCATATAGGTGAGCTGACTGATGCTCATGGCTTTCTCTCTTGCTCTCTCTATGGTGGGAGCCTGCTGCTGGATAAAAAGGCTGGCAGAACAATAAAAATGAACTAGGGGTGTCTGCTCCAGCTCCCTCCCTGTTATTATTTTGTTGTTTTGGAAGATTGGCTATATTTGTTTTAATGTGTTAATTCGTTTTTTTGGGAGATTAGTCATTCATTTATTTCAGATGCAAACAAATTGCAGTTAAGCCCCAATTTTTTTCAAACCAAAGAAATGGATTAGACTGTGGAATTGACTGACAATTACAAATCTACCTTAAATTCCAAATTGACTTTATTTAACCACTTCAGCCCCGGACCAATTTGCAGCCAAAGGACCAGGCCCCTTTTTGCGATTCGACACTGCATCGCTTTAACTGACAATTGCGCGGTCATGCGATGTGGCTCCCAAACAAAATTGGCGTCCTTTTTTCCCACAAATAGAGCTTTCTTTTGGTGGTATTTGATCGCCCCTGCGGTTTTTATTTTTTGCGCTATAAACAAAAATAGAGCGACAATTTTGAAAAAAATTCTATATTTTTTACTTTTTGCTATAATAAATATCCCCAAAAAATATATAAAAAAACATTTTTTTTCCTCAGTTTAGGCCGATACGTATTCTTCTACATATTTTTGGTAAAAATAAGCGATTAGCGATTATTGATTGGTTTGCGCAAAAGTTATAGCGTTTACAAAATAGGGGATAGTTTTATAGCATTTTTATTAATATTTTTTTTTTTTACTAGTAATGGCGGCGATCAGCGATTTTTATTGTGACTGCGACATTATGGCGGACACATCGGACATTTTTGACACATTTTTGGGACCATTGTCATTTATACAGCGATCAATGCTATTTAAATGCATTGATTCCTGTATAAATGACACTGGCAGTGAAGGAGTTAACCACTAGGGGGAGGGGTTAGGTCTGTGACGTGTGTGTGTGTTTTTTTTTTTACAGTAGGGGACATGGCTGATGTCTGACGTCACTGATCGACTTTCCCGATGACAGGGAACAGCCGATCAGTGACAGGCAGTGTAGGAAGCGCGGGGAGAGGTTTGTTTACACAGACCTCTCCCCGTTCTTCAGCTCTGTGACCCGATCGCGGGACACCAGCGGCGATCGGGTCCGCTGGTCCCGCGGCCATGGTCACGGAGCTCCCGACCGGGTCGCGAGCGTGCCGCCGGTGGCGTGTGTGCGACCCACGGCTGGGCAATTTAAAGGGACGTACCTGTACGTGCTTTTGCCCAGCCGTGCCATTCTGCCGACGTAAATGTGCAGGAGGCGGTCGGGAAGCGGTTAAGACTATCGCACCGCTCTCATCAGAAAAAACGAATTAATCGAAAATAATATGTGTTCATTCATTATGTTATTACGTTGAATTTATTTCCCCATTCCCAACTGACTTTGTTTGTTGGGCCATGCACATGCAAATTAAATTTAAGTATCTGTCTACCCCAATACAAAAAGAATCTTATTAGAAAATTCAAATTACGCTCACTAGAATAAAAATAAATGGATCTGAATCGATTCAGGTCAATCGTTATGTCGCTACGTTATTTCGGATACATCAAACTTTAACAAAAGGCCCAAACTATCACATCATGTCATCCAAAAAAAAACAATGAATACAAATGAATTTGTTTTAATTATAATTTATTTTTCGGATTAGTTGAACTTTGTTACTATTGTGATTTGGAGATTAGAATACATCTGAATCACGCACATTTTCTCTAAATTTCAGTTTGCAAGGAAAAAATAACACACGTCTAAAAGTAACGAGGAAGGCCTTTGGTACCATTATGCATAAAACCCCCCCTACCTTCAGACACACTTCACCTGCTCAAGAACTCCCTTCTAAAATATTTGGGGATTGATTTACTAAAACTGGAGAGTGCAAAACCCGGTGCAGCTGTGCATAGTAGCCAATCAGCTTCTAACTTCAGCTTGTTCACTTAAGCGTTGACAAAAAAAAAAAAAACCTGTGCAGAGCTGCACCAGATTTAGCATTCTCTAGTTTTAGTAAATCAACCCCTTGAAGCTAACTAATAACCAAGGTCCAAAGTTTTCATGACACCCACCAACAAAAGAGGACTTCATTCCATCAGCTGTGTCCCCTTTACCAAGAAACACCTTACTGTTTTTGTAACATGACAGCAAACCTGCAAAATAACCAATGCGAAAGAAGGAAAAAAAAAAAAACTGCGCTGGACATAAACTAATTAGTGAAAGCAGCAGCACCACATGTGATATACATAAACCAGAGATAAAAAGAAAAAAGGTTGCGCTATAAATTGGAGAGTCAATATCTCAAAATACTGAAATATAAAATCAAAACAAATTGTAGTGAATGGCTGTGAAACATATATGACCAATGCTGGCTCCAAAAATATGTCAAAAGTAAAATTCAAAGACTGAATACAAAAGTCCCCATAAGTGCTGTGCAGGATCGCTGGTCAAGATAACTTGATATCCATATAAAAGTGACTTCATGTGAATAATCCCACCACCGTCCAGATTTTGTGCTTACCAGCTGTCAGAGAGATTGCACCTGTGGCTATAACCCAGCCGAGGCCTTTTCCTCCTTACTTCCTCCACGTTAGGCAGATCGTTCTGTCTGTGTCGGCTTCAAAAGGTGGTCAGCTATCCAGAGCCACCAGGAACCTTTTGCCTCACCGGGCAATGTGCATTCCAGAAACCAAAAAGGAAAAGAGGCAGACCATGGGTGGGATCCGAATTTTTTTTATAAAATAACGCCAGCGGCGTATACACTCCAATACAAAAATAGATCAAAAAGTTTGCGGCCGGCCGGCTGCAGTAACACACGCCCGTGCTTGTTGGCGGTGACGTCAGCACGCCGCTCCTCCCTACGCGCTTCGTCACAGAAATTACGTAATCATAGGGCACAGGCGGTGTACTGACGCACCGCTTAAAATACACAGAACCAAGCCTCGATCTGGGTGGCAAATGGCTGGTTCAAGTTACTCCATCTTAGAGTATGGCAAGAATATCTCCTGTTGCCAGAAAGTGGACACACTAGCGTTACCTTAATGTGTGAAAGGAGTGGATCCATAGACCCAAATTAACACTAATACGGGAGCATATAGACTATGTGTGTGAGGAACTGGTGTACACTAATAGACTCTGTTGCGATATCCTCAATGCAATAACATGCCACAACATTGTCCATTGAATTGTCAAAACGGCAACGCCGTCACCTATATCAATCCCGCATAAATAAACTACACTCGCTTGTAAAAAGGTCAACTTCCTTAAACAAACTGCTGAAGTTCCATCAAACGTTTCTTAGACCCCAAATTCTATACCCCACTCATGTAGTGCTTTCTCAGACCCTGCCTAATAGTTGGTGATCTTCTGTGTATTTAAAAGGCAATTTTTTATGTTTGACTGAAGCTTGATACTATTATCAAAGAACATTAAAACTTGTGCCGAATAAATAGTGCCGGAATGTGGGTAAATCATAGATGTATCCACAAAGTCTGTCCTTTATCACTTGTGTAACAGTAGCGTGTGGCACACTGAATTAGCGGGCGCCGGGGTGGCTTATTTGGGACTTTTGTCTGGATGAATAGGTATCATTATTCATTATTGTAACCTAAGTCTAAGAACAGTAAACAAAAGCTCAACTCTCATTTCACTCCAGTCTTCAGTTCTTCTCCTTAACACTGCTGTAAAATCTCCCTACGGCACCTCAGCCATTTTAATGATGTGCTCATGTACCAAGCGTAAGCCCCCTGGTTTGTAGAGAATTCCAGGTAGGCTGAGCCTTGGCTACCTTTTGGTCCGAAAATAGATCTCTGTAACCTACCCACCATCAATCCTCCTTTGGACATCTAAAGGAGAATGGGAACACAATAGGAGGCAGATCTAGCTGGTGCTTTTTTGGCCTCATGCAACTCTTCCTAGTTCTATGTTGCCAGTTTGATGATTTACATTGAATTTACATTGAATGAGCCCCCACCTGTTCTCCAGTTTATTAAAACTATACTTCCTTGCATCACCTGAATAGTTCAAGAAATGTGTTTTTTGCCCTTTATGTTATAAGTAGCAAATGTTTTTGCCCTTATGTTTTTGCATTTATGTTTTTGCCCTTTATGTTATAAGTAGCAAATATTACTATAGTGATTTTTAAGATTTAAGTAGATTTGGCCATCCATTGACCTAGTGTAAATTATGCCGCTAAATATGACCTACTTTAGATAAATATATGCATAGCCAAACCTTTTTTCATTTTAAATAGAAAGGTTGAAAACTCCATTCGTTTTTTTTTTTTTTTTGCTTTTTTTTTTTTCCTCTTGACAAACTTTTACTTCTTGTCCCAGAGACATAGGAGAAAGTGTTAAGAAAATCTTTCCCTCTTAGACAGTTGTCATGGTATAGGTGTCCCTTTCGGAAAATTTACCTTTGTTTCTTGGTCTAGTGGTCACTGTAAAAATATGGGTCACCAGAGCAAATAATGAGCACCAATCTGCCTAATAAAAGGGGAAAAAAATTGACAGGGGTTCAAACCCTTCTTTCCTTTTTCCAAAGCTAAAGGCAAAAGTTGTGGCTACACATACACTTTAAAGCAGTATTAAACCCAAAAGTTTATTATTTTGCAGCTTACCAATTTTTAGATGTGATGGCTGTATTCATTTTCCTTTTTAGGCTTTATTTTCATCTGGTAATCCAGCCAGCAAGTCCATTGTTTTTCACAGCACAAATTCTCCAGAAGACTGTATTAGTTTACATGGATGAGACAAACCACTTATTACTGGCGCGCTCTGTGATCAGCGAGTCTGTGAGACTCGCTGGATCACAGGTCTGAGTGATCCCGACCCCTTACCACGTGATCAGCTGTCAGCCAATGACAGCTGATCATGTGATAAAAACAGAGCCGGTAATCAGCTTTTTTTCCTCCTCGCGCTGATAAAAACAAATAGCCGAACACCGGCGGCAGTGAGAGGGACATCAGTCTCTCTCACTGCAATGTGCCCAGGGTCCATGGTGCCCATCTGTGCCCTATAAAAGTGCCCCCTTCCAGTGCCCACTAGCTCCACCTGTCAGTGCCCACAGTGCCATCTGTCAGTGCCCACAGTGCCAGTGCCCACAATGTGCCTTTACAGTGCTGCACATCAGTGTCACCTACCAGTGCTCATCAGTGTCACCTACCAGTGCTCATCAGTGTCACCTACCAGTGCTCATCAGTGTCACCTACCAGTGCCCATCAGTGTCCCCTACCAGTGCCCATCAGTGCCACCTATCAGTGCCACCTATCAGTGCCATCTACATGTGCCTATTAGTGCCATCTATCAGTGCCCATCCGTGCCACCCATCCGTGTCACCCATCTGTGCCCTTCAGTGCCATCTTTTCTGTGCCCATCAGTACCGACTTATCTGTTCCCACCAGTGCCACCTTATTTGTGCCCACCAGTGCAGCCTATCAGTGCCCACCAGTGCCGCCTCATCAGTGCATATCAATGAAGCAGAAAAATTACATGTTTGCAAAATTTTATAACAGACTATTAAACATGATTTTTTATTTTTTTTTATTTTCCATCTTTTTTTGTTTGTTTAGCAAAAAATAAAAACCCCAGCTGTGATTAAATACCACCAAAAGAAAGGCCTGTTTGTGGGAAAAAAAATGATAAAAATAATTTGGGTACAGTGTGGTATGACCGCGCAATTGTCATTCAAAGTGCATCAGCGCTGAAAGCTGAAAATTGGTCTGGACAGGAGGGGGGTTTAAGTGCCCGGTAAGCAAGTGGTTAAGATGCATCAAAGCAAAAGGTATACGAAGATTTACAGTTATTTATATATAGAAAGCAGGGAAAGTCTGAGTAGAAAATCACTTACCCTGTCAGAATGCTACAGAGAAGGACCTTTGTTCTCTGTGTGAAAGCAGTAGCCTCTCTGCAGACATTTGCAGACCCCCTTCTGAGTCAGAGCTAGGACTTTCCATTTTGGCAGTGAAAATTTGCTTTTCTGATTGTAAATCCTGTACTGACAGCACATAGGAAGGTTGGACCAGGACTCTCATACATCTGGCTCTCCTGTAGTCTGACATGCTCCTTTGAGAACTCAGTCTGGGATTAAAAGTACAATTTCAGTGTTTGCAGATGACACCAGGCTATGCAGTGGAAAAACATTCTTATAGGTTGTCTCCAACTTACAAGCCGACATCAATGCTCTGTCTAATTTGGCAACTAAGTGGCAAATGAGGTTTAATGTTGATAAATGTAAAGTTATGCACTTGGGGGCTAAGAATATGCATGCATCATACATATGAATAACTCGGGGAATAAATGGTGGAGAAGGATCTGGGTGTTCTGGTAAATTATAAGCTCAATAATAGCATGCAATGCCAAGCTGCGGTTTCCAAAGCGAGCAAAGTCCTGTCTTGTATTAGGAGAGGTATGGACTCCAGAGAGAGAGATATAATTTTCCCCTGTACAAATCATTAGTAAGACCTCATCTGGAATATGCAGTTCAGTTTTGGGCACCAGTTCTCAAAAGGGATATCGGGGAACTGGAGAAAGTGCAGAGAAGGGCAACCAAACTGATAAGAGGCATGGAGGAGCTCAGCTATGAGGAAAGATTAGAGGAACTGAATTTTATTCTCTCTTGAGAAGAGGAGATTAAGGGAGGGATATGATCAACATGTATAAATACATAGGTAGTCCATATCATGAACTTGGTGTTGAGTTATTCACTTTAAGGTCATCACAGAGGATAAGGGGGCACTCTTTACATCTAGAGGAAAAGAGATTTCATCTCCAAATACGGAAAGGCTTCTTCACAGTAAGAGCTGTGGAATAACCTCTCTCAAGATCTGGTTCTGGCCAGCTCAGTAGATTGCTTTAAAAAAGGCCTGGATGCTTTCCTAAATGTACATAATATAACTGGATACTCACATTTATAGATAAAGTTGATCCAGGGAATATCTGATTGCTGCTCAGGGGATCATGAAGGAGTTTTTCCCCCTGCTGGAGCAAATTGGATCATGCTTTGCTGGGTTTTTTTTTGCCTTCCTCTGGATTAACTGTGGCTTTGGATTGTATATATAGGATTGTTTTCCTCTTTTTATTGGTTGAACTAGATGAACTTGTGTCTTTTTTTAACCAGACTAGCTATGTAACTCAACATTGTTCTCGTTTCTGATCCAGCACTGATAAATAGGCAGTGTTCAGGGAAGCATGTTGGAGAGCTGGGCTGCTTCTTCAGTGTGCCACTCACCTACTTGCTGCCAGCACAATGTTTTTAACTCTTGCTGTAGAAATTACCAGAAGAAAATCCAGGAACTTTGTTAAAGCAGTAGTAAACTTGTTTAAGAAAAAAAAAAAAATCCTCCTGCAAGGCAATGTTGCATCACATACTAGCACATAATGTGAAACTTACCTTAAAATGTGGCACACTGTCACCACTGGCAGGGCTTTCAACTTCACCCGGTCTTCCTTCTGGGTTCCTGGGCTCTGGTCCTTTGAATGGAGGAGCAACGATGACGTCACTCCCGCACATGTAAGCCTTAATATAGCCAAATGAGCTTGACTTCCATGTTAATATAGTACAGTGATAAATGAATTGGGTTCACCTGGGCTTTAAAGTTAGACAATTCCAACTGTGCCAATTAGTGCACTTACATATCAAACAACCTTTCTTATATAATATCTTTATTCCAATAACTGGCCTGTCTATGCTTTCCCTTAGTCATTAGGGCATTGCAAATAACTATTATGTGTACGCAGGAATTTAACCACTTCAGCCTGGAAGGATTTACCCCCTTAATGACCAGGCAATACGGCACTGCGTTGCTTTAACTAATAATTGCGCAATAATGCAACGTTGTACCCAAACAAAATTGATGTCATTTTTTCCTCACAAATAGAGCTTTCTTTTGATGGTATTTGATCACCTCTGCGTTTTTTATCTTTTGCGCTATAAACAAAAAAAGACAGACAATTTTGAAAAAAAAAAACAATATTTTTTACTTTCTGCTATAATACATATCCACATATTTTTGGTAAAAAAAAATCGCAATAAGCGTATATTGTT